>DWON01008243.1:0-12271 GCA_018251015.1 Phocides pigmalion okeechobee
AACTTACTTTTGATAATAAAGTATGTTCTTAAAATAATTATATATGTATCCTTTGTTATAAATGCAGTTTTTTGTAAACTTTGGGTCCCTGTGGAAACTAACCCTTGAGTTGTACATATAAACATGAAAAAATATGTCTCGATTTACGTCGCGTATTTCGAGAACCTAACATGCCGTAAATACGAGACCTTCAAACAGCGATACTAAGACGGGTATGTGGACCAAATATATCAAAATCTTGCAACAAGGATTCCTAGTATGGGACTTCATACTTCTTCACCATGTGAACTATATTATGAAATTTCTTATTAGGTGTTAATTATATGGTATAAATACCTGTTACCAGTATTTGTAGTTAGGATCTTATTGCAGGATCAGTAGTACCTATTAACGTACTTCATCGTACTCCAGACTCCGATACAGGGAACAAAATGTAGATCTAGTATTGTATTTTACTAGCATTAGGAATACTGAGTACAGAATTTACCTAGTACAACCAAGTAGATATTCGGAGCCCGTGTGAGAGAGGTCGTTGACGTAACAAAACTAATAACGAGGGATGCGACCGCAGCTTGTTTAGTTCTCAACTAGTTACTGAACTACTGGATAATATAATTCACACCCATTTCCAGCGTGAAGCAATTGTTGCGTTTTGGTAGAGGTGTAATATCATCTCACTTACATATGTATGATGTCAGTTCTCAGAAATCACAATGCCTGTGAACGATTTCAGAGTGAACTGCAAACATTTTACTATACATCGGCTACTCACGAATCTCACGATTAATGTTTTTAAATTGCGGATATTTATAACATAGTAAATTGTACACATTCCGCCATAATATAATAACTTATTAATTAATAATACTTTAATATTATTGCGGAATTTACACAGTTTACTATGTTCTCTCACAGATTCGGTAAAATGGAGTACAGATCTGCACGGCAGTGACCAATTACCGTCAACAGGCTCCGTATTTCCAACCTATTAAAATATTATAAAGAATAGTAGTATTCTTTATAATATTATATTAAAGTATATTTGGTATTCCTACATTAGACCTAGTAAACGGTTATTTGGCGACTTACCGCTACACGACAAGAGATGGCGCCACACGTATCCTGAATCAGGTTATCGAAGTTCTCTAAACATCTTGCATATATAAAACTCCGAAATGAGACTATCGGAACACGGCCGCTCCCAGGCAACAAGAACTCGTCTGGAGAGAGATCCCCTTTGCCAAAGTTACATTTTCTACAGAACCCAAAAACCATTGCATAAATACTTTGGGCGCGTGGAACGGACAAGGAAAGTAATTGTGCAATATCCGTTTGGGAAGAAACGTCGCGTCATCTGTCAAATTAGCGTCACGGGAGCGTAACTGGGTGATCAGAGGATACGCTACTTCTATCTACGTATCTTTATACATAAAGTAACATTGTATGAGGCTACAGATTAGTGGTGAGATTAACGTCTTTTACACAAGTCCAGGGCTTCACAGTGCTCTGATTTTTCTGAGTTATATGCTTCTGATCATATGTCAAATTATCGTCACGAGAGTCTAACTGAGTAATCAGAGGTTACGCTACTTCTATCTACGTATCGTTAACCATAAACTACTATTATATTACGTACAATGATACTGTATAAGGCAACAGTCTATAGATGACTACAGCCTAGTGTTAAAATTAGAAAGACAAGAAGTCCAGATTTGCAATCTGCTGTCTTTTTTTTTTTTTGAGTTATGTGCCTGTGATCAAAAGTTTCTGTCAAAATATTAAAAAAAATAAAAACAAAAAGTAATCTTTTTTAATACCTCTAAAAGATATGTGTACAAAATTTCATAATAATCGGTTGAGTAGTTTTGTCGTGAAAGCATAACAAACTTACAATCACATTTATAATATTAGCAGGGATATAATTATAGTGGCTTCAAATATTTTTGCATTATAAAGTATTTAAATACATTAACGAATATCAAGGTAACATTATAAAATCAGTTCATAGGCTCCGAGCCGTTTTGACTAACGGTGACCGGGAGAAAAAAGCGGACGGAAAAAATCTATTCTCTATAGAGCGGATGTGTACATCAATCTTGGAGACAAACACAAGTGTGGCCGAAGGATACTCGAAGGAAACTATTAACACACATACGATTACACACGAGATAAACGAGCTAATGAACCGACGTGAGCGGAGTGTACGGGTCAATGCCCTAATTTAATTGATAGACACCGTTTATCTTATTGGTCGTCGGGAATTAAGTTGTATTCGTATATTGTTATATTAGTGTTTTTACTCAAATCGCAAACTATATTTTTAACATGATACGATGTAGTAGAACTCGATACGTATATACATATGTATGTACGTCACTAATCGATATAATATGATACTATACGATATGATAAATTACTATACGAAAATCTTAAAACTAATTAAAATAAAAACCTAACCTAAACAATCTAAAGGAGTCCGTGCCCATGCGGCATGGTTCCAAGAACACTAGCTGCGTTCCCGCGCTGGAAACTATGTTATGATATTTGACACGACAATACGACACGATACTAGTTACGATTTTTTTTTATTGTGAAAGAGCATTCAGGCCACCTGATGTTAAGTGGTCACTGCAGCCCATGGACAACCCCGTCCAATCTCAAATAGAACAGAAATTCTATTAAAAGATGGACGCGGATGTGTTCCTACTCTTGAGGACTAAGACGGTCGCCTCCAATAATGTGTATCCGATACGATACTATTAGATACGACATAATACTTCACGATACGACGATAAGATACTTGTTACGATACTATTCCAGACGACACAATACTATAAAATACGACAAGATACTAGTAACGATACTGTTCGATCCGACATAAAACTATACCTACGATGCGACATTATTCAAAGATACGATACGACCTCAGATAGATTGAAGTTCTTTTTATGCTTGCACATAAGCGCTGCTTCTCCTGAGAACTAAGATCACCTCACTTATAAGTGTAGTCGGCAACCGCACCTCTGTAATACCAATTTCTCGCGCAGACAATTGTGAACGCTATTCAACACGAGAATGCAACTAGCATTCTTGGCGCCATGCCGGCATGGACTCCCTTTAGATTGTTTTGTTTAGGCTTTTATTATAATTCGTTTCAAGTTTATTGTATATAACATGTAAATTGTTTTTTAATACATGCGCTTTTTTGCTGGGGCACGAAGGGGCATTCAGGGCCCCCAAAGAGAATTTTGAAAATATCAAAAATTTGCCAAAAAACTGAAAATATGTAATAAGTTGAAATAAATGAAAAAGAAAACAATTTTTTTAACCTTTGCAAAAACAAATTAATTTAAATTTTTTAAAGGTCGAAATAGTTCAAATACAAAAATGTACGGGCTTAAACTTTGGAAAATTAGCGTGCCCCCAAAAGAAGTGACAAAAAAGGTTTGCATAAATGTATAATACACCGAGGTGGCGATGACAGTCTTATCACTCCGCCCTTTAAACCTTGACGTTCAAACTGCGAATGAGAGGAATTCCCTGCCGGCATCTGTTTTTCCCGATGCATACAACCTGGAACTATTGAAGACAAGAGTGAATAGGCACCTTCTAGGCAAGCGTGTTACATCCTAGGCTACGTCTCGCTTTCCATCAGGTGGGATAGTAGCCAAACGCGAGCCTATTTGTATATTTAAAAAAAAGCGTCTACAAATACACTTGTGGCAAAGGGAGATCTCCCTCCAGGCGAGTTGTGTTGCCTGGGGTGCGGCCGTGCTCCGAAAGTTTCATTTTCGGATGGTACCAGCAGATGGGGTACCGTCGGTAATTAGATAGTGACCTGCTGCGCGACGATCGATTGCGTTGCGCCATCTCTTGTCGAGTAGCGGAAATTCGCCACACACTTAACCTACACGCCTCATAAAAAACGTAATCTTTAACAGGAACGTCAAGAAATTATACTGGAGTTGGCAAACCTTACTAGCTTTAAACAAAGCAATACAGTTCATAAACCAACAAATAAATATGCCGTAACACGGACCTATTATAAAGTAGATTGTCTTTGACCGGAAGCGAGCATACATGCATCGTTACTTGTCGACAAAATAACGTTACTTATCGGCAAAATAACGTAACTTGTCGGCAAAATAGTAGCGCACTCGTAGGAAGTCATTTCGGGGACTAAATCTGCATACAAAGTGTTTTAGTGGAATATTATGTGAGATTGCTATTTGGTTGTAAGCTAAGCTGGGTATAAGCTGATTAATAGGCGAATAATCAAATTGATTTCGACCTCACGGGCTTTTTTATTATGTGAGAAGAATAGCAAACGAGCATGCAAACCATGTGATGTTAAGTAGTCACAGCCCATAGACATCCACGTCCAGCCTCAAAAACGACTGAAATCCTATTTGAGCTCGAATGTAGATGCGTTGCGTCTACTGAGGATTAAGATGGTTGCCTCGCTTCAAAGTGTAGCCGGAAACCGCACCTCTACAACCGAATCACAAGTAATGCTTTAGGGCAGATTATAAGGGCGGCGGTGATACTACCCCGGTCGAAGTATAGTTCTCCCACAATCATTTTATTCAGGCTTATTTCGTTTGTACTCAAACCAGGCGTTATGTTTAACCGATTCCAAATAAATAGTTTTATTTACATTCATGTATTTACATTAATTCCAATCCAATTTAATAAAAATGTAAATGGACAAGTTTCAATTCAAAACAGAAATATTTTGAGTTTAATTAACATTTTATTCACAGTTTTATGGTGTACATTATTGATTACAATAAGTTTCATTACAATTAGTTTTATGGTGTACATTATTGATTACAATAATGTGCACCATAAAACTAATTGTAATGAAAACCTAATCTATACAATGTAAAGGAAGTCTAATGAACATGAGAATGATAATGATTACGAGAACTATAACTACTTCGACATCAAAATTTAGTAGAACTTCACTTCAGCGGAGGAGGTAGCACCACAGACCTCACAATCCGCCATAAAATAACTTTTATGTTTCGGTTGGAAAGATGCGGTTGCCGGTTACACATAGAAGCAATCGACACTACACTCCTTAGAAGTAGCAACGCATCTATTTCCGACCATAAATAAAACTACTGTTCAAGGTTGTAAATGGGCTACCGTGACTAAACTTTTGGTAGCCTGCACGTTCGTGTGCTACTCTTCTCAAATAAAAAACTATGAAGATGGCAACCCAGCCACCAAGAAAATTAAAATCACGTTTCTACAGTCCTACAACATAACTTCTCGCTTTGTAAAAATTCTTCCGTTGTAAGCGAAAATCCTAGCTCTCGGATAAAAATCTTCTATTGTTAGCAACTATCTTAGTCCTTAGAAGTAACAAAGCATCTACTCACAACCATAAACATGTCTATAAAATTCAAATATGTATATGGAATTGAATGGGCTACAACGACTTAATGTTAGGTAGCCTGCACATTCGTTTGCTACTCTTCTCAAATAGAAAACATTGAGGGGGCAACCTTAGCATCAAGAAAATTAAAATCACGTTCTACAGTAGTACAATATAACTACTCGCTGAGCGGGACTTTGTAAAAATTCTTCCGTTGTTAGCGAAACAATTTCGCTCGCTTGTATTGTTACTTCCTAGATGTTACTTCATGCTATTTAATGTTATAAATATGATTTTTGTATCAGACTTCTTTTGAAGATAAAAAGATAGTTTGAAGATCAAAAAATAGTTTAACTAGTTCTTATAGTTCATTTTTGGATGCCACTTAAGGCGGAATACAGAGCACTATAAAATATGTTTCAATAATATACATTTTACCTGTATTCGTGCAAATAAATTATTTGATAGTTGGTTGATAAATTGATAGAGCATACAAGACCACTTTTTCAGGTCTAAGGGTGGGAGAACTATCCGTCCTCATAATCCGCCGTAAAGCATTATTTGTGTTTCGGTTGGAAAGGTTCGGTTGCGGTCTAAACTTTCAAGCGAAGCGACCATCTTAGTCCTCAGGAGTAGCAACGCGATATGTTGGATCTCTGATAGAATTTCATTCATATTTGTGATTGTACATGGATGTCTATACGCTGCGACTTCTTATCATAAAAAGAGCCCTTTTAGACGCCACAATTGGAGGCCAAGCGCTAGCTCGGTGGACGGTTGACGACTAGAGTCCGGCTAGCCCACTAAATAGTGGGTTGGACGAATGGCCGCGCTGACCATCGCTGCTTTCCCGTTACATCGTTGTTATTAAATTATCATAGCAGTGTTTCGTGAAATGATCAATGTAGAGCAGCGCGCACCCCACCCAGGGGGTATTTGATCCCCTCGAGCCAAAGCCTGAGTAAGGAGAGAACTCTCGGGGCCTGAATAATCTACCCATCTCCTTCCTTACAAGAGCTGATAGTGTCGCTCAATAAGAGAAGCAGATTAGGTGTAGGATGTCCTCTATGTCATTCGTTCGACGCCACAAAAATGTACGTGCTTATTCGTACAAGCGCATTTTATCTTGATTATGACGTGCATTATTATGTAACTGTTGGCTAAATCTGTTACCTCGCAGCCAAGAGGCGGGACGTGCTTTAGCGTACGTTAGCGCGCACTGAGTGGCGTTAACGCAATAAAACGTCAGCTAGTAGCCGAGGGCATGCTTATAACGTGGCGTAATGCGTTGTTTAAAGTCTTCATGAAAAGTTAGATTAGTACAATTCGTAAAATACTAAGAAACGAACGGGTTAATCTTAGTTTCCAGATAAGGGTATGTGTGAGATAGATTGATTCATAGGAAAAGAGATAAGATTATACATAATGAAAAGGCAATATCTAGCTCAGTCTGGTGAGGGGTAGATCACCTATCTGTCAACAATTCAAATTCAAATTCAAATATTTTATTTCATTGTAAGATATTCACATACACTTCATGAACGTCAAGGGTACAATGTAAAATCAGTACATGGGTTTAGAGCGCCCTGTCGGCTACGGTTGAGCGGGAGAAGAAATCCAGCTGAAAATTTCCCCCGCCACCGCAGTTCAGAGGAGCGATGTAACTAATTAGAAATATGGTCAATTTTGTATAGTCGATATTTCTAACCAGTTGCGTCAATCGTGAACAGCTATTATAAAATACATATACATATATATCATAATAAAATGAAAAAGTAATGTCGGCAGATCCCGAAAATATACGTAAATTAAGCTATTTGAACTGTAAGATAATATAGTTTTGAAAAGATACTGTCACTAACCTTTAGCCAAAATGCTAATGAATATGCATAAACAACTATAACAGGAAAGCAAAGCTAAATAAGGCCGCTGGATATAGACGTTGATTTTACCGGAGAGCGGACCGTTTTTTGCTGGACTCGGACTGTTTTGTCACAATATCTCTAATATCGTGCAAGCAAATATTATATTTGTTTTCTGTACGCCATATATTATCATTTATTATCTTTAATTTTTATTTTCTCTGTAAGTGAATTTTGTAATTCTTGAAGAGAAATAATAAAGATCTCTAAACGTAAACCTAAATAGCTTTATTTATTTATTTTTGGGTTACACCAACAAAGTGAACACTTACACACTTACTACCTAAGATATTACATTGAAATTAAAACTATGTGTCGAGTAAGCGACTACATAACAATACATTAAATAATTTAATTGAAAAGATAAAATATTTCGCATTAAAAATCATTAACATTACATTTACATAATATTGTCAAAGCATGCTTCCCAAATACCAATATATTTGTCGCCACGATTGAGGATTAATCGGGAATAAGCCTGAAAATCGAGGTATACCCTCTTTACCCGGGCCTGAACTCGGGGTTGCGCCCCTGCTTAACTATGGTAGCCCTCGCCCACTGTTAAGTGGCGGGGGCTCGGGATAATCTCTTCGGCATGCTCAACTCCCGCTACGTCCGTCGTCCGCCAGCTGGTTCTGCCTGACGCCGGCGAGTGGTACAGCCAGCAGACACAGCCACTGGGCTCGCTTCACATCGCGGGTCAAGTGACCGTAGTGTGGTTGCGGGGCAGCGTTAAGGAGGAGCTTCCGGAAGGTTAGCGGATCTATGATGATGATGAACCTTCACCTTTCTTCCCCACATAAGCGGGGGCGGTGACCAGTCCGACGCCGCGGCCTTCACACTTCTTCTCCGTCCGTGGAGGCAGCGACTGGTTCCAGGCATTTGAACCCTTTCAAACGAAAGGGCCAGGGCCAGATCTCGGCAGGCTTCCTCATTTTAGTCACCTCTTACGACAGGGAGGATATACCGTAGCGCTATTCTGGTCCCGCGCTACAGGGACTTATCTTTTGCGAAATTAAGTAGTAAAAAACATGCAAATCTATATTGTAAGGCCTTGCATGGTCGCATCAAACAGGCCCCTTTGAGTGCTGGGCTCCAAGTGTGTGCTGGATATCCCAACTATTGAAAACCCCTTCGATTTTAACTGCAATTTAATGTATAAAAAATAAGATGGTGCGGACGCATCAGCTCGTGGCCCCTCTTCGAAACGAGTGTACTCAAGTGGCTTAATCCTCCCAAACCCGCAAGAGCCCGTTTAGTCGCCTCCTATTATTGATAGGAGATACCGCAGTGCTATTCTGGTCCCAAGGTACAGAGACAGTGCCACTTACCTTAGCAAAAGAATACATTATTTAGCAAAAGCAGCCTTCGAAGTCTTTATTACCACGGCTATCCTCCGAACCGATATTGAAATATATTACAGGCATTTTTTTATTCAATACAAGATAATTATTGAGTCGTTTTTACATAAAATCATATGTGAATATTTTCTTCTTTCATACTTCTTATAGCGCAACTCTTCAGTAGTTGGAGTTTATTTAATTAACATATCTTTAACTTACTTAGTTCGTCCGTAAAGCAGTAAATAAACTAAAAAAAAATCAAAATAGTTTATTCATAGCAAAAAGTGATATTTTGTTACATTGTTGGAACATCCTTTTAAGCAATTTTTTACCTGTACCAGGATGTCCCGCTCTTTATCTAAGCAATTATTTACAAAAATATTTTTAGAGTAACTTTGATACAAACAATCAAACAAGTATTCATAAATATATATACATATACTAAGCCTACGTCAATATATTAGTGTGTGTGTGTGTGAAACTAAAAGTACGTATGCATGTATATGTGCATGTACACACGCATACACGCATATACAGCATTCATACAGCAAACGCACACACGCACACACATCATAGCATCATCATAGCCTTTAAATCGTAACAATATACTCTCCAACGTTACATCGTAACTCAACGTTGTTATTGCAGGGAATCTCCACAGCTGCAGGCAACTCGTGTTAGATATTACGTTACGTCACAGGCAGACATCTGTGTATACTCTACTATTGTTCAATTTATATCTTATTTGTGTCATCAACGTGAGTAAATAACGCTGGGTACCTAAAGATTCACCCGGACTTAATAAAAAGAAGTAATTATGTAATGATGTCGGCCGATATTTCTGTTATATGTATATTTCTTTTTTTACGTGAGAACAGTAGCAAACGAGCATGCAGACCATCTGATGTTATGTAATTGCAGCCCATAGACATCCGCATAACAAATGCGTTGCTACTCCTGAGGACTAAGATGGTCGCCTCGCTTCAAAGTGTAGCCGGCAGCGCACTTCTCCAATTTATAAATTCATTTTAAGATTAATTAAATTTTCAACCGATGTTAAAAAAAAACGAACGGGTTCTCAATTCGTTTTTCAGAAACGGCCTAAATTATAAACGTGTATCTCAGTCAATTTTCAAACAATTAGTCCAACGTTTGATCGAAGCCGCTGCTTACAAGAGGGCCGGTTCATGTCTCGCGTAGAGAATTGCGATTGCTATCCAACGCGGGAATGCAGCTAGCGTTCTTAGAACAATGTCTCATGGGCTCGGACTACCTTTAGTTTGTTTTGGTTAGGCTCTTATTATAATTAGGTTAACCTTTTCATCATTGTAAATATATACTAAATTCTAAATCGTAAAATTATTTTTACATAATTAAAAAAATGGAAAGCACAAGAATATAAAACTATAAACTTGACTGACTCAAAATGTAAATATTCGGTGATAACTCTAGAGCCTCTTTCCCCCCGTTCATAAACCCAAACCCAGAAATGTAAATTAATCACTTACATGCCATCCTCGTCGAAAATGGCACCAGAAATCTCTGTGTATCGAATATAGTGCAACACGTACATCGTATTCATAAGGGAAATCCCAGAATAATCAAGGGAACTGATCCATAACGGCATTAGAGGTCGGTGAGAGGCAATTTGAAACCCATCGGCAAATTTATAGCTTTGCCACAACGTTCCCCTTCGGCCGAGACTCTTAGAAGGATGAAGAACAGGACGTTAACGACTTATCACGTTTTATTGCCCCGTCATTATTACAACCTTATTTTTATGGTCTCTACTGTTGAAATAAGTTATTCAATAGGTATTACTATTTATTAAGGACGTGTTAGATTAATGTTAACACTTTCCCTGCGGTGTACAACATTCCTGTGTATTAATTGGTATAACGCGCTTGTGGCTTGTACATATTTGTGTTTTACGTACAAATCTGTATGGATTATGAGAACAAAAGGGCTGTAATTACGTCGGTGCTACAAAACTGGAGGAGGATATTGCGTCTGTGTATTTGTACATGATACAAAGATGTTGAAAAATAAAATATTTCAGCGAATTGTCAGCGCATCTTCAATCAAGAGAAATAAGCTCCAGCTTAGAGCCGCCTCCCGCAACCCCATCTAATATGTACGTGAGCGCCGCAGTCAAGGTGTTAAGATTCCGGGTTTTCGTATCGGGAGTTCAACATTCAAAATCCATTTGATTGCCTCGTCATTCTAACAATGTTATTTTTGTTGTCCCTACTGTTGGAATAAATTATTCAATTGGCATGACTATTTTGCCACCAAAATATTATATAGGACGTATTAGATTAATGTTAACATTATGGTTTTTCATGTAAGTAGTCCGAGATTTGCATCCATTCTATTGCCTCGACAATATTACAATTTAATTTTTGTAATATCTACTGTTGATATAAGTTATTCAATTGGCATTAATTTTTTATTACCAAAATATTATATAGGACGTATTAGATTAATGTTAACATTATGGTTTTTCATGTAAGTAGTCCGAGATTCGAATCCATTTTACCGCCAATGGGGCAGTTGCCGGCTTCATTTAAAATTGAGCTGATCTTTTTAGGAGTAGCAACACATATGGTACACATAGGTATTAGCTTAAATAGGACTTCAGTCCTGTTATAGATTGCATGTCCATGGGCTGCAGCGACTATTTAACATCAGGTGACCTGCAAGCTCGTCGCCTATTCGTCGCCGTCGTATATTTTAGCCTTTAAAATTAAGCAATGTCTAGTTTCATCATACACAATAAACCTTATTAGACTATTTCAACAAAGTTACGTAGACAAGTAAATATTATTTCGCTTTTCTGAATAATAATCATGAATTTTACCGAGATCGCGGTTGTAGTTGGTAGTTACAATAACTGTTACATTATTCAACCATTAATGCGACCAAAGTTCAGTGACCTCTAACCGCAGCGTGATTGGGGTTTGAGGCAATCTGAATCCTACAGACAAATTTACTGCTTGTCGCGTCACTATTCTACAATACCCCAAAGCTTTGAGGAAAGGGTTGACTGGGATTATGGCATAGTTTGTCATTTTGCTCTAATCTTTGTGTATAATTCCTACTAATATTATAAATTAATGTAAGTTTATTTACTATGTTTTTACGCCAACTAACCAACTGATTATCATAAAACTCTGTATACACATTTTTGGAGGTATTAGGAAGGAAATAGAAAGTTTTTGCCATGTTTGCCAAAATATTGTTGGTCATTAAAACTTTAAATCTAGGAACTTCAAAGCCATTAAAATATATCACATTAACTATAGTGTCAGCTGTTTTTAATCTTTGTATATTTCCTGTTATTTATTTTAATGCGAGTGAATTCGCGGGTAAAAGCTAGTATCTTAGTACCTTTAACTTAACACACCTTTAACTCCTTAGAAACCAATGTTGTTTATAGATATTTTATATATGGATGGTATTTTATTTCCAAGAAATTGTAGGTTGTAGAGCCGTTACAGCTCGCCCGGGGTCGTACCACCGCCACCCTCATAACCCGCCGTAAAGTAACATGTCCTTCATGTATTGCGTTTCGGTTGGGGAGGTGTGATTGCCGGATACACATTATTGGAGGCGACTATCTT
>DWON01008244.1:0-12270 GCA_018251015.1 Phocides pigmalion okeechobee
TGCGAAGGGCGAGGTTCGTGTACCTGTACATATCTTGTATTATAATAAGATATAACATTTCTCTGTAACACGCAACTTATATTTGAATGATACATGTTATTTTTTTGCATTCAAAACGTTCGCCTGTACAATTCTCCTTATCTCGGGCATATTACAAAAATTATCTATTCTAAATCGCGAGTGCACTATAAAACTTTGAAACGGCTCACAAAGTTCCTGGTTGGCGCTTAAGCGACTTTACCCCTCGACCGTCGTTATAAGTTTATCTTGCGGTGCAGAAAGAACACGTTGTTTTTAATAATGTCAATAAAGAAGGTTAAACGAAAGCATGGCAATAACAGAACGGGCTATCTTCGTCGGCGGTGGAACACAGCGCGCCCCGTATCAATTCCGAGGATATTAAAAATAACGCAGAATCGTAACAATTCCATTACATATCTTATTTGCTTAGGCTCATAGCGGCCGTGGGCTTGCTCGGTACGTCTACGAACCACGATCCCCTTCCCTTTGTGCGTTGATGTTTTATACGGTTATATTTCTATAAAATGTGTCAGCCTTAACTGAAACACTGCGACTGTCTCGCGGGATACTGACATAAAAGAACATCTTTATGAGTTCACATAAAGTGCCAAAGTCGCGAGAACTTAGTAAGTGCTCGGCACGAAACCACGGTAAAAATTATTTGTTTCAAATTAAAAGCGGCTCTCTAATGAAAGTAAACAGTCCATTTGAAATTAATTATTTCGCATCTGTAGCAATATTTTGCTTCTTGCAGAAGAGGTACTATCTTAAGAATCATAACTAAAAAGACAATTCATTTAAAATTAACACATGCGGAATTTCTAAGAAATTTCAGTTAATGTAACTAGTAATATATTTAAGTTAAAAAATATCTTACTTTTACCGTACACAGCGAGACCAGAAAGCCAGTAACATCTTATTAAGGTAAGTTACGGCTATAACATCTCGAGCCACTTATTAAACAATAGGTTTGATATTTTTACGAATGTTCGATAATATTATTCACCATAATTTTAGGTCCACGCATGCAAGACTGCATCAAGCATCGCCTTTCTGTCCCTACGAGGGTCCCCGTACTTCATGTTTTACAAATTTATGTTTCACGTTTTAAACTGTGGATTGGTCACAAAACTATAACATTCCTAGTTTGATATTCATATTTCCGATGTTCTCCTATTTCTTGCTCACGTGTAGAAGCAAGCGATGCAGCAAATTGGTGATCATTGCTTCCATCTCCGTATTTGGGAACATTTCGTATTCTCATGTCGCCCGGAGGTTCCGCGGGGCGCCGACGGGCACCGCCGTCGGTTTACCGGGAAATCATGAAGGAATGCTCCTAAATTAACATACATTTGTATGCCATAACATTGTGTATGCCATAATATTGTTAGCCGGAATAATTATACTGTTGTTGATATTGTTTTCGTAATTACCGGATCTACATAGTTACAGCACAACTTAATATACATATATTGCTTGGGTGTTTTAAGTCATGCCATAACTCAACAGGATCCTTTGGCTCTTATTAATAGTACTTACGTAACTTATAACATGTTACTGTATATATGTATGTGTAAGCCTATAAACTTTGGTGCCACGCATCAAGTCATACCATAAATACACGTATACGCTGCTGTCCTTAAAGGTGTTAGTACTATTTAAGTAGGTGTTTGAGTATATCTGTAATAGTTACATCCTTCAAATAACAGATGAGCTATACATCGATGTTATAAAGTAGAATTAAGATAAAATGTGGCACTGATCCTTCCATAAAATAACTACATACTATTAGTTTTAATCAGTTAGAACAGCTATGGGACGATAAGTGTACAAAGTAATAATCATGATGACCGCTTCACAACATCCAGCTCTCAACAACAACAAACAAACAAACAAAAAATTGAATATCGATCAGGTCTTAAATTCTTCTCACTCGCCCGGGAACTACTGAACTTAAAGTTATACGAAGACACGTGGCCCCAGATTTACGGCTCCCCTGTCATTACCCGTCGTACGTTTAATGACGCTTGTTCCACGAACTGGCCTAACTTGAAATGATGACAAGCTTTTGCAAAGTTTTTGGCCATAACTATCCTGACAAGCCTCACGAGACATAAATGTCTGATGCAACTTGGATACGTTTTCTAAAGGTGTTATGTATTAATCATTACACAAATAAGTAATTTATAATGTGTTCAAAATATTGGGAAGATTATGTACGTGTATATTGGAATATTATCCACACATAAGAACTCGTTAACAACATCTTTATCCGTTTTTCCATCAAGGTATCGTACTGTAAAACACATTAATGGATGCCGTGTGTGCACGCGGACTTAGATGATCTTATGCTTGTATTTGTTCAACGATATTCTTGATTAGAGCAGTTTTTAAGGATTATTTACTATTGTACAATCCTATTTGTCAATGTAAGCTTCAGATTAACAAGTTTAACAACAACAAGAAAGCACGGTAGACACGGAGGCGACAGTTTAAGCCAGCCGCTAAGGCAGGAAGCCATTACGTCGCGTGTAAATCAGTGGCGGTCACCACCGGCTTGCCAGAATGTCGCCGCCGTGCTCTGCGAAGGGCGAGGTTCGTGTACCTGTACATATCTTGTATTATAATAAGATATAACATTTCTCTGTAACACGCAACTGTTCGATGTTAGTACATGTTCTCAAATTGACAAACATAGTCGTGAACGCAGGCTTACTTTTGATACTATAAACATAACATTATAAAACAATTTATAAACATTTGTATTATTGATTTAAAACCACCAAATTTATATTCACACGAAATAGATCTAGTCTTGTGCGACTTACCACTTATGTTAATGTCAGTTGGTTACTTAAAAGCAATAGGTACTTGTGGTCGTCTTATAAGAGCAGCGGACGATATTTAACTACTTTTACTGCACATGGATATCTGTCACCTAGCAAAGTAGGACTTGGCATAGATTAATATTGCTAATAATTTTTCATTTGGGTGTCTGTCTCATACCCTTTAAACCAACCTATAATATTACAAATGTTGTCATATCATCTCGACGCTAAAACAAGAGGCTGCTTGCAAAGAGAGCTCTCCTTTATACATATGTGATGGATTGGCGATTCCTCCAGTGTTGCAGGTGTACAAAGGCGACGGTGACTTTTTTCCATCAGATGGCTCATCTTCAATTTGGCTCCACTAGTTAAAAAATAGCTCATCCATTGAAATGATAATATAAACAGCATTGTTCTGTGTCTACTTATCCGCTACAAGTCTCGTTGTGGGAGCCTAGTCGTAGATAATAACAAAATGTCAACTCGACTCAATAAATAATACGTGGAGTTCGTCTCCAGCGAGCGACAGCCTAGCAATCCTATTGTGCGTACATTTCTTAATATCATCTCTCGATTCGCATACGAGACATGTACATAATAAAAAATCTCCACGTTGTAGTAATATCATAATAATTAATAATCTACATGCAGATTACTTATATAACACCCAAGTGTAAATCTCCTACAACAGGCTTTTTTTTGTTGCAAAGGAGCAAATGAGCGTGCAGACCATCTGATATTAAGTTTCGTCTATCTATCCGTTGAACAGTATCGAAAATCAGTCATATGCTTAGGTAGACGAACCATCTTCAAACTAATTATAATAAAAGCCTAACCTAACGGGGGTTCGTGTTCATGCGGCATTTGCAGTACATTTTATTTACTCACATAGATTCGAAGATAGGCAAGTTAGACAAATCGAATTTAGTTAAATCAACACGGGAGATTTCAATTCTCTGGCATTATTCAGGCGCAGCACTTTTGGATGGAAATTATTCCAAAGGTTTTGAACGTAAAAATTCCTTTTCATATCTTATTTATTTAGGCTCGCGCGCCGTGTCGATTCCCCTTTCCCTTTATTCTCTGCTATCTTCCTATATCCGCTTTCATAATACGCGTGTCACTGTTGTTCCTCCGGGACGCTGACATAAAGGCACTACTTTACGACCCCGCATTTACGACTAAAAGGGTGGAAACTCGGCGAAGGCACGCCTTGCAAACGCTTGAGTAGAATTTCTATTAAGAACCCTTCTTTGTGGATTCTGCAAAGAAAAGTGTGATTACGTTTTTCAGACCGCAACGGAATAATAATTATCGGTAAAATACTTGTAAGAAAGTAAAAATCTTCAAGCGATTTGGAAATATTCCTTCCGCGAATCTATCAATCCGCACGGATGCCGATGTAAATCTAATTCTGGAACTTTTCGCTGTTATCTTACTATTCTTCCAGTCAAATGTTTATAAAAGTTTGGATAAATACATCAAAAGAATTTTATCAAATCTTACCACTCAATCTAATAAAAAAATATTTCAAAGATCAAACTTCGGTATAGTCGAAGCACAATCTCACTGCTGTCCCTACAACCCATACAGTAGCGTACGCCAACTTTGTCATACCTCGCATCCAATACGCTCTCAACTCGCTGTAAGAGGTATTCCCTCGCTTTGATCTATTTGCAGATGGGTGGAAGGACATTCAGACTACAGGTCTCAGGCGTTTTGAAGGTATTCATTTCTAATTTTTAGTTATTGTTTCAAATTTTGTTAATGATTACAAGAAATACATCAACCAAGTTGTATACATTAACCCTTTTGTTTAGATGATAAAATGTTTAATATTTTTTATTCCTTATCATTGTTTGTTTTTTATATTTGTCAACAAGTTCTTTAAATAATAATAAATCGTTATTATGTGAATTAATAAATAAATAAATAAATTAATCAACTTCATGTTTTTAAAGTGACCACACTTCAATTTAAAAGTCCGTGAAGTACTAGATATTGAAAACTTTAGTCAAATTGTCGTGTAACCAGACAGTGTTTAATGTGGATATTCATTCATCAATAACTATTGACACATCAGCCGAAACCACATGTATCTCTCCACCTATTCTTTAATATCTCCCTGATATAAAAAGTAGTCCATGTTCTTCCTTAAAAATCCTCTAGAGTCGAAGAAGCGGTGTACGAAAAGGTCGTTTCTCACGGTGACAATTGCGTTAACATACGTAGAAAAATATTAGGTGCCAGGTGTTCAAACATAAGTTTCGCGAAATTTCATTAATAATAAGTATAAATATTGATGGTAAAAGACAAAAGATCATCATAAAGCCTTGCCAATAATTTTAGACCACGGTCATAAGTTCCAAATGTACGTAATTTTGAAATATTTCTATATATCTAGAACCCCATAAAAACGTAGCAGACTCTACCTACACACATGGCTCTGCTTAACGAGTCTCCGTGCCTCTCATCAAACCGTAAGCCCGTAACTAGTAGTTTTAACGTAATTAGTTCCGTGAACTTCTGCGCTTCGAGCGGCACGACTTGTTACACTTGTTGGAGAAAACTTATTGCGAAACCTGGAATTGAGAAAAAATAGAAGCCATCTGATATTCAATAAAAAATAATTTGTATACAATGACTTTTATCACATTGAGATTAAAATATTACAAATTTCAACAAAATATCATTAAAATATTAGCTCTTGTAAGTCCATTGTTAGACATTGACCTCAAATAGGCTATGCCTCATGACGAGTAAAGTAGATAAATAAGTAGACAAGAATACGCTGTTGGCTGTCTCAAGGTTTATTCCCATAGTCAACTCTCGCAACATCTACGGCTCTAGATTTTAAACTGAATTAATGAAGATGCAGTTCACTACAATGGAAATAATCGTATTTAAAAGCTGTTCTGTCAATTACTATATTCTAAGTTGCAATCAAGGCTTACGCCAAACTAGTCCAGATGTGATTTGACTCGTGTATTTCCATGCTGCATTTTAGTTACAGCTTTGCTTAAAAAAAAATCATGTCTCAGGAAACAAGTCTTTCAAATGTATGTTCATAGTATTTCAGCTACTTTTTCTGATGGCGGCAAATTGACGTGCTTCTTAGTCTTCGTCAACTCAGGAAAGAACCTCTCATATCACTCTATTCTTGTATCAGTTTCTATTATTATTTTTGAGTATTACATTATTATTTTTCCCGACCTGTAAGAAAGCATTCAACAACGTCAGGCAAAGTGAGGCGTACCAACTCACCAGCAGAAAGGAATGGTTAAGAAGCGATGCGAACTTTATTCAACCATATATACAAATAGGCTTTGTGGTATCCCATTTATGCTTCTCAGAGGCAATGTACTTCATCTTGAATTATTTATAGTAGCTTGTCCTCTATGAAGCGAGTACACAAAACTATAACCGTAGCGAAGTTGCCTTAACGATCTGCCCGAAATAGGAAAACCAGAAATACATGGAAGGTGCCAATGGGAAAGAGCGAAGTACACTTTCTTTACAAACATTTTTCCTTTTATGTTCTGATAACCCTGCCAAATACCGACGACATAATTTTATGTATGAACTTTGTATAAGACGCGTTGAATGTAATCAATGAACAATAAAAGGAACAAAAATACGCATAGTAGCCGATTCGGGAAATTCATACTAAAACAGTTTTTCGGAGGAACTCTAACGAGATATTTTCGTGTCTATTGTGGTATCAGGCGAAACGTAAGAAGTGTGTTAAGTGAGGGGTGTGTGGGGGACGGGGTGACGGGGGGCAGCAGGAAATGGGAAGTGTTGGCTGGCGGCCAGCGGGCCGCTGCGTGTGCCAATACGGAGATGAGATCAGTACATTCAAGCTGCGTAAGGTATATTTGACATGCTTACTAATGGAATTATTTTTGAAAACCCACTTTATACGGTGTTCAAGTTTCATTTATTTCTTTAAAATATTATGACACAGTTTTATTTTTACTAACGAGACGCCTCCGATGTCGAATAATATATATTATGTATTTATGTGTATATAATATATATTATGTATTTTTTAACGTGACAAAGCATCAACTAAACTTTGCGTATATGTCTTCCATGTTATTGAAATAAAATTACAACGCAATCTAAACATGTTTCGCTGAAACACGAAAGCAATTAACTGTACATGGTATCGAATTCCGCTATATATTTTATTTGTCGATACATCTCGTACGTGAGCTGAGATAGGGTCCATCCTCCGACGATAAATCGTCGCGCCTGAACCAAAATGCACTTCCTTTTCTCTGAAAATCACTGGATAGAACTTGGACGGGGAAAATCACTACAAAATCTTGAGAATTCAGTTGCAACAAAAATACCTATTCTTCCTTTTTTAATTCGATATTTTGTCAATAGTTAAGGCAGTTTCGTTTTTGTTATTTATTGCTAGGTATCAATTATTGACATCGCAAGAACTTTGCAAGTTGTCATCTTCAAATATATTGGGTCAGTGTTTAACAAGTTTAACCTGTTATTTAAGCCGTCTCTTAGTTATAGATTAAAGAAACAAAACAGTCAAATCACTTCCCTCGTTTAGAATGTCGGTTAAAAAGAAATGACAAAATTACTATTGATCGAAAGTCGTTCGTCTGTCGCGAGTCAGTGCGTCCGTCCTTCCGAATCGTCAGCTTCGTTTAGATTCGTCGGCCCCGTGCACTCGCGTCGACTAAATCAACTTGACGGACATCCTCGAATTTACTGCGATCACTAAACTTTTCACGAGCGCTCGACTGAGCTAATTTGTTTCGACAACTTTCTTCATTTGGTAAGTAATTATCTGGTCGACCGAGTGTCGTCCGAAAATACGATGACACTCCAGTCTAGCTCATTTCCCGATAAAAAGATTGATGTGCCGCTGTCATGATGACACAGCTATCAGTGCGATGTTGTTTAATATATAAATATATACAATTATACAACCTAACTACCGTAATTGTCTAGATGTTATATTTCAAATTTTTCTTCGAATACGTTATCTTATATTTCAATGTAGTAAATAATAATAGATGAAATAAAGACAAAAAAGAACTGAAAATGTAAAATCGTTTACAAACGAATCACTGAAGTAGTTGTAATAAACAAGTCGCTAAAAACTTGCTGAGACTACAAGATAAAATGAATATCTACAAAAAAAATATGCACTATGAACTTTAGGCCTACACTCCAAAGATTTAGTTAACTTATATCTGAAAGTATTTATCATTGCTCAGGAAATTGATACATACGTAGATATAGTTATTTCCAGGCGACATCTGGTTTTTTCTTTCGAAGCAAAGAATTTCAAAAAGTCTTGTTATACTTGAGATAAAAAGATTCCCATAAAAATCCCAATTAATGAGCACAGAAATTTATCTTCTGGGATGAATAATATCCGCAAGGGTGACTCGGAACCCGTTTTTATTCCACGCGTCGGCGGCGGCCGCTTGCCGCTAAACCGCTTATTTTTCTTCTTATTAAATCCGACCGCGTCGTTGCGCGCAAAGCGCCGGGCGCCGAGCGCCTGCCGCCAGGGCCGACACGGTGCACTTTAACAGGTTCCAATTGTTTCTTTTCTTGTTTTTCACATAATATTTGTTACTTTAAAGACTTTACCCAAAACTATTCAATCAGCATCAGCAGTGGGAAATCAAGTAGATGCATTTATTGGCTGAGCTCGCCAATAAAGAGCGCAAACCGGATGTGGTACACGATTGTCTTACACGACAAATAATTTAAATAATTTTACATTATTAATGAAATTTTAATAGTTTTAAACTTAGCTAAAGTAGTCCTTGTTCTATTCAATCACTTGTGCCCTTCAAACAAATGCCTAAATTTGTACAGGTTAATAGCACACAGCTAAATAAAAGATGTTGTAGACTTGTTGAGTATATAAATGTTATAATAAACTTGAAAGAGCACGCGCGGTTTGCTTTCCGAAATCGTACTAAATTAATATAATTAAAGAACGCTCGTGGCGCGTAAAGGGCTGACGCGACGACCTGGTGTACGGTTACACCGTACAAAATTGGTAATAAATAATTTAACATATATAGAATATGTAATTTTATTTGAGGAATTTATCAAATCACGTTGTAATTAAATACCTTCAAGGCTGTACGTTCATTTCGAAATGAAATCAAACGTCAAAGCGAAGTCGGCTAACGAACTTAACAAAGATGAGGAAGTTCTGCATCGAATAACGTAATAACGGAGCTTTACAATCGGCGCGCCAACAAGCGGTAACAAACGCTCTCGTTAGAAACTCCGTGCGGGCGTGCGGGCGTGCGGGCGTGCGAGTGTTTGGGCGCGCGGACGTGCCAGCGTTATGTCCATTGTGGTACTGCTGGGAGCGCCCAAGGACGCGCCCCTGAAAACAACTTTCAGTTGTTGATTGATTTGTACCGAAATTGAATCAATTCACGCGTCTGTACAATTATGCAAACTCTCTACATCGTGGTTAGTTGATATTACATTTTCTAATGAAATTTAAGTATTTGATAAAATACGTTTTGTATTAATAAAATTGATGAGTAGCAGTTAAGCTACACAATTATACAATGATTATATTTTGCAAAAATTTTGAAAAATTCAATTGTGTCATTTTTTTATAAAACCATTAAATATTACTTCGAACGTATACGGTGGAAACTACGCGCAACTATTTTTATATACTTCATAGCGAACTGATTCAAATATATTCAATGAAAGTTTGTAGTACCGTTAGTCCTTTGAAGCCTCCTTTAGAAAGAAGTATAACCGTATCAGTTGCACATGTTCGTGTCCTCAGTAAATGGATACCGTGTTTCTATGAAGTAACGACTTGTTTAAGTAGTGGAGCATGCAGTCAATCTAATGATTTGGTACTAATAACATATAATAGAAGTAATGATATATGATGATTTTAAATAAATTTACCCGGTAAACGTTATAATAAGAAAATCCATAACAATTCCAATAGAAATTCGTTTATTTTCCTTAGTCGTTTGTTGTTAACAAGCTAACTAGCAGCTTAGAAGCTTTTCTCTCCGAAGCGCACGTCTTCTATTTTACCTCTCATCTCAGCAATTTGTCATACTTTGCTCGGCAACAGTAGGCTGGGACTGCGTGACTACCATACATTATCGACAGCCTGTTTTCGACACCTGGCTACAGAATACGTACATCAAGGGAACATGGCCGTTTATGAAGAACATGAAATCATATCACGTTCTATTGAAATGATGTGAATGATGGTACCAGGATGAATAGGGGTGTACGTAACGACAGACGAGCGACCTTTTTGAAGTTCAATTGTATTAATAAATAAAACTATGAATCTTGTTGAATTGACATACATCGTATGCACTCATGGTAACATGGTTACTTTCCTTCAAGTCGGCTTATTATTATTATTAATTTATTTATTGTTATTATTGTCATTAATGACAATCTTAATTCTGATCACGGTGACTACAATTCATTAACAATATTTAATATGTATTAAATATTGTTAGTAAAATGTACTAAATATTAACAGTTTGTATGTATAAAAAACAGCGTCATTTTTAGGTTTATTTACTACTTTTCTTATAAGTACGAACTACTTAAGAATTATACAGTTGAAGGCAATAAATTAGGGTAATTAACCACTCCAGAATGAAATGCACAATACATAACAACGTTACAAAACGATCCAAAGCGTTTAGTTATTATCCATATGAGTGGTTTAATCCTTAAACAATATCTGGACTAATAAACCGGCATGCGACGTGAGCTGCTTGGCGGGGCGGGGCGGGGGGGGGGGGGGGGGGGGGTGTCGTCTCTAACTAACCGTAAGTCGAGTTGTTCCAATTAGACAACTCTTATCTCGCGAGCTCATCGCTGCTGTCGTAACTCAGCAGTCAGTGGTCACACACCGTTACCCACCGGCAACTGCGTATGTAAGTACGTTAGCTATTTTGTCACGCGTGTTGAAATGTTTGTTCTGACCAAGTATGAAGAAACTCCAGTATAAACCTAGGATAGGCAAATTTTTTATCATCAGAAGTCAAAAATTCTATAAATGTTTGTTTTATGCAAATACTTGAGGCCTAGATTTCTTTGACGATCGTGGACGACCGTTACTGTTTCAGGATCAAAGTTAAATAGTAACCAGTACTCCGGTCATCACTGGGCTACATTAATAAGAATTTTTAATACACCAAATAATGACACCACATGAAATAATATGTAATTAATATAATGCTTTTAATTGAACGTGACCGTAGTAACCGTGTGGGAATAGGACACGATTACAGGACGGACAGGACTGGTCGTTATTATAAACGGGCCTTTTGTACAAACGGAACGCGCGGGATCCCCATCCCCTGCAAATGATATGCCAGGGATGTACGACCGGTACCGTTACTTAATAGTGTATCTTATAGATTTTACGTTAATATATACTAGTTCTGGAATGTACACTTTAGAATACATATATATAATGTAGGCATTTTAGTATACTTTTTTACCAACCATTATGAATATAAACATCCCCTAGACTGGGGATTTTTACAGTGAGAGTAAGAAACGTGGTGATTATGCGTGTTGTTGCATGGCCGATTAATAAAATTAACTTAGTCTCTGCGAATTTTACACACTCATGCGCTTGGTAATACATGCTCCATATGAAAACGGTAAAATCAGTAGAGTTCATTAATTATAGGAATTTTTGCTTATTTAATATAGACAAAACCGCGCAGGAAAATTTAATTAACGATACTTAGTAATTTAAATATTCTTATTACAGATCCGAGAATATTGAATTATTTTTATCCCGAGCGAGGATAGCCTGCGAATGCCGATGAGCTAATAAAACACTAATTAATCCTGTGAAAGACAAAGGATAATTGAGAAAGATATCGGAGAAGGACCGGATACCAAACCGCAGAACTTTACTGATCACTTCGTCGAAGACTTTAATACGGTATGACAATTACATCTGTCTTTACACATTTTCCCCGTAGATTTAAAGAACTTTATACATTTATCGAATATTTTGTTACAATAAAACCACAACAATAATTACAGAAACAATGATCCACAATGAAGTTCAGTATTTTGTCAGGGAATAAATTTGGTAGGTAACAAATTGGAACAAAACTATTTGTTATTCAATTTGCTGCAGCCGCATACATAATCTTGTTTTCGTGCCGTAAAACGAGCTTGTTGTCTACAACATTGAATTAATGGTGGCTCGGACAGCCAGCGCCGCGAAAATACTGTTGTGGAGAAAAACGAGCGTAAACAAGTCGAGAGGCGACGCGAGGCAGCTCTTCATACGGAATATTGCAACTGTTGCGATTTCCCGCTACCACTCCACTCCACTTAGTAGTTGGTAGAGTCGTTAGAGCTCGCCCGGGGCGGTACCACCGCCACCCTC
>DWON01008245.1:0-12270 GCA_018251015.1 Phocides pigmalion okeechobee
TGGAGAGGTGCGGTTGCCGGCTACACTTTGAAGCGAGGCGACCATCTTAGTCCTGAGGAGTAGCAACTGAGGAATAGGATTTCGGTCGTCTTGGTGGTTGTACGTAGATGTCCATGGGCTGCGACTACTTAATATCAGATGCTTTGCATGCTCGTTTGCTAATCTTTCCACATAAAAAAAGTGTTCTCTCCAACCGAAATATAATAAAAATTATTTACAGCGCATTATGAAACCTAGCACCTAACGCTTTTCCTGATGAAACAGGTGTGTCATCTATTGATCTGTATTCTGACATGTACCTTCTTTGCAAAGGTGGCGATGACAATTATCTCGGAGGGAGCTTCACACCAGGAAAACGTTCTCTGTACGAACTCTTAGCAAAACTACAGAAGAAGCATCAAGTTTACTAAACTTCGTCTTCATTGCACAAATGATCGCATTTCTCTTATAATACATTGTGTGAAATGATTAAAACATTGAAATTAGCTGTGGTCTGAATTTTACTATTACTTTTAAGTTTTATGTATATGTTAACCCTTTCCCTTGCGAGAAATACAACTGCTTTATATTACGGCTTGCTAGTGCGGCTTGTACACGTGTGTTGTGTTCATACAAATCCGAATAGATTATGGGAGAATAAAGTGCAGTGCTTAACACTTTCACTGCCGCGTACAAGACTGCTGTGTATTGCGCAGCGAAACGCGGTTTGTGAGCAACTGTGTTGTACGTACAAATTTGTATGGATTACGAGCGAACAAAAGTGGTGTTTACGTCGGTGCTACAAGACTGGGGGCGAACATTACGTCTGTGTATTCATAGATGATACACTGATGATAAACAATACAATATTTCAGTGAATTGTCGGCGCGTCTTCAGTTTAGGCAAATATGCTCCAGTTTAGGCCGCCTCCCGCAACGCTGACCCGACCTAATGAATAAACTCCGCAGTCACTGTTGAAGTTGGTTCTGACTGAGGCTGGATGCAGCTGATGACGGTAACCTGTACGCCTATTTATTATAAAAAATGAAAAATTGTTCAAGGTGCACAGAAAACTCCAATAACACTTCAAAAGACATCAATAATTTCATTATATTTATTTATTCCATGAGTATTTAATATTTACAAACCCATGCTTTTCGTACATACCAATTACATAAACAACGTACAAAAATATCTATCTTCAATAGCAATAAAGTTCGCAATTTTTAATTGCTCCAATTTATTAAGTCGATTAAAATATATTTCTAAATACACGCTGGTAAATACAATTTTTACTCTTGTCTTAATTAATGGCAGATTTTCGAACATGTAAACATTATATTAAACGTGTGAATGACTTGGTCGACTGTTACTGACTTTACAGGGATTTTTTACTTGAATTTACATATATATTAATTCTACTTAATATCATAAATACGAAAATTGTATGGTATATGTATTGGTATGGTCCGTTTTCACGTCAAAACTGCTGAACCAATTTTGATGAATTTTAAGATAAACATAGATAAAAACGTTAAAAATGACTATAGTTTAAAACTGAACATCGCGTGTTAATAACAAACCGAAGCATTTTAAGCATAAAACGCTCGTTATGCAGCGATGGAAATAGAAACTCCATTAAACTTTACATAAAATGTGCAAAATTTCAACGATGCACTAAACCTACTCTCGTTACAGCTTACTCTATTAGAAAATCTGCCATTAAAACATCTCGTCTTAAATACACTCAACAATTTCTTGCAAATATTTCAAAAACCAATCTATAGATTTTAGAATTATCAATATGCTCAAACAAGAGCACCAAAATCATTAAATAAGCCTAATCTCTTAAATTTAAGTATTTATACCCGCCCTTATAAAGCGAAGGCATAAAGTTACGAAGATTTTTCTACGAAAGTTGGCACAACTGTATGTTTTAAACTGAATAAAGATTTTTTTTTACTGTATGCAGCCATCTTGTTTTTTTTAAGTCGACAGCGCATAATGAAAAATCACGTTCTTAAATTTTAGTAATCACTGTTGTAATATAAGCTGATTTTACTTCCTGATACCTGAGATGACATTTGAAGACTTTTTGTGAGACTTTTAAATACTATATTTCAATTTGTATATATTTCATCCAAATACCGATATATAAATTAAATTACGCGCCATTAACTTGAGACAAAACAATATGACCGCAGAATTGCGTACTTTAATCTTCGTAACAATTCCTGAACAACTGCTCGGCATATTAGCAATTTTAATGCTATCCCAAATACATGTCCAATTATAAACGAGGCGGATATATGATTATGTTATAACTAAGTTAAAATCATCGATTTGACATTGGACGACATTGTAAGTAAAGGCTATGACGAAGAGGTCACAATAACTTGGCAAGTATAGATAAGGCTGGTTGACATAAACACACTCTTAAAACTATATCAGTCACACATTTGTACATAATTTAGAACTTACAAAACGAAACGAAGACTCAAAACTCACAAGAATTGAAATCTAATAAAGATTTGTTCTTCGGACAAAGTATTTTAGGTTTAGGCGCATATTGTAAAAATTCAATTCGCAAAATGTCAAAAATTCCAGTTCTTAAACAAATATAAATAATAAATTGAAAATGCTGACAACTGAACTGAACTGAATGAACTGAATTGACTTTCAATGCATTGGTCATATTGCGATTTGAACGGTTTCCGACCACTGGACATTTTGTGAATTGGACATAATGCATTTGGACCGTATTTATTAAGAATCATCCAAAACATAAAAGAGACATCATTAATGAAATAAATACATGCTTAAGTGAGAAGATAAATTCGCTGGATTAGCAGGAAGTTGTCGATGTGCTGAGTATAATAGGACTAAATCTATTAAAACAAAACTGACATAAATTAAAACACTGACATAAACAAAATGCAAACATTCAAATTTAACTCCATGAATTATACCCGGGTAATATTACATAAAACCATTCGATAAAAAAGATATAGCGAGATCTTACACAGGATAGAACCGGCTCAAACTTAAAGCACAAAGGATTTTTTACACTGAATTAAACGGATAGTTAAATAAGTTACATAACTACTTTACAAATTACTCGATATAAAGAATCTAGAAATCACCATGACAAAAATGACAATGTCTGAAAATGAGGTCAGATAAACAGGAAGTCAACGTGCATATGGAGAAAGCTTAGTCAAGACTATAGAAAGTAAAACCGTCCCTTAGGACACGAGAGTACCTAAACTGACTACATCAGTAAAAGAAACTAAGGAAAAAGGAGCTAAAAGGAACTTAGCCACTCATAAATTTTGGGACTGGTAAAAAAAAGAATCCAATTATCCGTCCTGTTTTTTTGTTTTTACTACTAAATTGATTCCATTTCTTTATTATTAAAATGTAAACTATTCAACATTTATTGATGAAACGGTTGTTAAGAATAATCGTTGTTTAAGTGTTTACCTAAAAATAGAAAAACAAGTTATTTCATAGACCCCGTAAAGTTAGAGGGTTCCGGGATTGAACCCGTTGGACCCTTATGCATAACTGGCTTATATTTGGGGAGAGGGCTGGCTGTTCAAATAAATTACATACTTAATAAATAAATAATCGAAAGAATTTGCAAATTTAAGAGTTAAAATTTATAACAATTTACACTTAATAATAAGAATTAAGGTTGAAAAAATTTAAGCTACTACATCGATTTCTAATTTGCCAAATGAAATAATACAACAATATCATTTTATATTAAATCTTTCTAATAGATGTCCTTGTTTCGGAACTTGTAATCAGTCATGCGATAAGATTTATTTGGACCAAATCTTAAGTGTTTCTCAAGACGTATCTTGTTTATATAACAATGACATTACACAAAAGAAATAAAATAATGTCATTCCATTACTCTTTTTTATGTACTGTGCAACTGATGTAACAGTTTAGGAGGAGAAGAACATGATTTATGTTACATATACTTTTGTTGTGACGTACCATTAAAATAAAGATTAGTTAAAAAAACTATAAAACACGCTTTTAAAAAAAATCCAACGTGTGTTTTTTTTTCATATTATTGCATTGTCATCCGTTCTTAACGCGTGTGCAAAGTTTCAAATTAATCAGACTTCTGGAAATTGGTGAAAATTATGCTCAAAGAATCCGTTATATACATACATACATAGATACATCCCAAGCTAATAAAAGCGTGTTAATAGAAGTAGAAATGCGTTTTGTTCTAGCTGATTGTGAAAATATCGATGAAATTTGGCAGAGCCTTTCATTCCCGTGATTCTAAATCTAATCGCTGATAGTAAAAGAAGAACGTAGTTCGGATTACATAAAAATCTTCTAAATTAGGTATTACAGCATTTTGTTATAAAGAAACCTGAAAAATCATATTTAAACATTAAAAAATAATTTGCAAACTTTGTACAAATTTGAAGTAACTTAAATTAGAACTTAATTTATTAGTAACCATTTTTGAACTATTTAAATGGAATTGGAAGAATTTAATGGATGGACCATAAAATATAAAAGCTGAAATCTCTGAAAAAAAAAAACAGAAAAAATACCAATATGTAAAAACAATTCAGAAACTGTATTATGAATAAATCAAATAGGTTTAGCCACTTGCCTAACCCACAGATAATATTTACTGGAATTACTAAAAGCAAAGCAAAAACCATAAGTAATTTAATGGCAATAGCTGAAGTATTTTTGTACACAACTTTAGTTTTATTAAAATGTTTGATGATTAAAATCATGAGTAACTTAATGGCAATAGCTGAAGTATTTTCGTACACAACTTTAGTTTTATCCAAATGTTTGATGATTAAAATCATGAGTAACTTAATGGCAATAGCTGAAGTATTTTTGTACACAACTTTAGTTTTATCCAACTTTTGATGACTAAAACCATGAGTAAGTTAATGGCAATAGCTGAAGTATTTTTGTACACAACTTTAGTTTTATCCAAATTCTTTATGATGCAAAGGATTAATAATTACAATCTTACAAAGATAGAAAATAATTTCATAAGAACTGAAAATTAAGGCTAATGGCATCCATAAGGGAATTTAGTGGATTGGCTCCAATTTTGTTCAAATATCGTAGACAGTTGGCAGCACTGTACCATTTGCATTTAATATCAATCACAATATCAAAGGCACTTTGTCTAAGGCAAGACAAGACTTTTACAAAGACTTTTACATATAAGTTCATATTGTTTTTAATATCCAGCCATAAAATAGCTTACTTTGAATAGGCAACAATTTAAAGCAAAATTTAATTACATAAAATCCATCAATACAAATTCATATTGTTTTTAATATCCAGCCTTAAAAAGGCTTTGAATAGGCAACAATTTAAGGCAAAATTTAATTATCTAATTGTCTAGTATCTAAGACATTGTCTAGTAATATCTAGATGTCATTGTGGTTTAATAAAAAAAATGTGAGAATTTGTTTAATACAAATCATAATTTTGTATTGTGACACAATTAATATTAATACTTCTTTACAATGTGACCAAGTTAGTCATGTTGTTAAAGCAGGGTTCGGCAACCTACGGCTCTTCCAATGTAAAATATTGTCTCTCCAGTTCCATACCCATAAATTATTTTACTGTCAAATCCCATAAAAATTGCCGCGATTTGTTGTAGATTTTTTGAAATAAATGGTGCTAGTTACTCATAATAATAAAAGCTGCCTGTGAAAGTCATTTCGAAATCTCAACACACATACGGGATTATTTAAACTTATTTTTAGCAGCTCTTTAAAACATTGGCAAATTGTAAATGTTGGCTCTTCCATCTTAAAGGTTGCCAACCCCCGTAGTACAGTTATCGTGGTCGTAGCTCTGGTTGGATGCCAAGTTTACTAATTGACCACTTCACAAACTTTGTCTTGATTATGGGACTTCAGTGATTCAAATATTCATATTCTTTGAATATACATACATAACATGTTACTAGATTTGGACAATATTATTATCACAGTTTTAGCAATATCATTATCAGCAATAGCTTACCAGAATTATGTTTGTAATACAATATGGCAATATAATTTTAATGATTATAATGATCATTATGAATGATGATATAAAAATTATGACATTTATAATCTAACGCACATTATTGGCTGTCAAGTTTGCTTATTATAGATATAAGCTATACTATGTGAGTATTGTAATTATGACCTATTACAAAGGAGTGCCAATTTTTTCGTCTCGGCAACCTGAGCCAAAAAATCACTCAACACCGTTGTACTGATTATTCTACATTATAACTTTGACATTAATGAAATATGGATATATAAATACTCTGTAATTCAATCAATATTTGAATTTGAACTTACTATTTCACTTAACCGATTCCGTGTGGATGGTACCACAGTTGTGCCATGAATTTCTTTTGTGTGGTGCCATTCGCATGGAATCGGTTAACGTCAGAATGAATTAACATCATCCAGATCAGTTGAATAATCACTACTTTAATAATAGTGATGCAACGTAAAACACAAAGAAAATAGTGTTTTGTTAAACAAATTGGAATCCAGTAATATTCTAGCCCAGAATTGGCATGGGCATAAACGACTTAAGGCAAATTTTAAAGAGAATATCTAATCAAAAATTAAAAAATATACATAAGATAAAAATAGTCTACCTAAGACTAAAATTAAACAGTTTAACTAAAGAGTAGAGATCTAAGAAAATTCAAAATAATAAGTACACACTTGCAATCATAAATTATAAAAAGTAATAAACTTACAGCGTTATTAAAATTAATCCATGCATCCTGAATATACCCTAACATAATATTTTTAGGTATAAATACAGAGCAAAGGGCCATAAACATTTTTGTAAACTACCATAAGACAGTCTTTGTTTACTCTCAAGTTAGTGCTGCATAATTAAATTCTATAAATAATGAACATGTAAGCGAATACATGTTACATAGTATGGTGTTCTAAAACGTCATATCGCAGAAATAACTCAAGAAAAATATAGCCAATATATACCTGATTACCGATGAGTAACAAATGGAGGACAAAGCTATTAAACTAAATGCTATTTTATGCAATTTGTTGTTGTTGTCAGCCTATAGCTGTCCACTGCTGAACATAGGCCTCCCCTAGAGCGTGCCATGTTGTACGGTCCTCTGCTTTCCTCATCCAGTTTCTACCGGCGATCCTACGAATGTCGGACCACCGGGTCAGAGGTCGTCCTACGCTACGCTTACCGAGACATGGTATGGTATACAATTTAAATAAACCAAACATACGATTTTAAATTAATATCATCGCAGAAATCATACATTATGTTATACGTACTCATGATGTTCGATATTTCAAACCAGTTCCATGGCTCCAGGTCACAGAGAAACTGACAGTTTAAAAAACAAAATATGTCTATTCACATATTCAAAAAAAGCAATCTTCATCATGTTCATATGAAACATCTCTAATTTTGTTAATATCGTACTTCTCTATTAAACTCTCTCCAAGATGAAGTTTTATAATACTATTTTTTTTATTTGTAAGTCCTATATTCATTTTTTGTAACTAATTATTGTGCGAAAATGCTCATAGCCCTTTGATATTTGCTATTTTTAATATCTCATTTATATTATTCAGTTAGTTACTTTGCCAATGGTCCTGGCTATATTGTGGCAACTCCATAGGCATCTTATTGTACATAGTATTTACATTTGGCAAAGGATTAGGCGGGGGTGCTTTCTGGGCAGTATTTTGTCTAAACTTAGTTGAGTATTTGTAAAAATCGGACATTTCAAAAGGTTTTGTCTCTTCTCTGTACGGAATACATTTACCTTGCTCTATAACTGTCAAGTTTTTGGGTGAGTCCAGTGAAACGGCACTAGGTGATAACACTGGTGGACTATGTGAGACTTGGTTAGGGCTCTGCATTGCAGAGTGCCGACCCGATGCTATCATTATCTCGTATGTCTGTGAAGCACCTATACTAGGGGTCCTCTTTATGCTTGAACTCTTCTTCAGCGAGGGAACATCTTTCGTAGGTGAATCTAATGAAGTTTCGTACCACTGTTTCTCTTTAACCTTATTTTCTGAAGGTGAAAGTGGAGAAAACTTATTCATGCTAACAGAATCAAAGTTCCCATGAGAATAGCCAGATATTTGACTTACAGGGCTCATGGTATCTGGATACAATCTCCTCTCATCTAAATAATCATCAGTTGATACTTGTAACTGCATGTGCAATGGATTCCTTATTGTGTTCCGTTCACGTAAAGGCAGTGAGGTAGGCACCGGTGCGACCCGTTCTATCGGAACCTGTGTTCTTTCTCCAGGCTGTTCTTGAATGTCAGGTTGAGATCTGTGTTGAAACATCGGTATCGGAGGTCTGTATGCATCAGACATGTTTTCCAAATGGTGATTGTAGTCACTGTGAGATGTTAAATGATAAGTTTGTGTCCTTTGTAGTGTGTTGCGTCGAACACCGTCACCTCTCCGTTTGGATTGGGTCTGGATTTGATGATGATGTGTTAAGCCTCCTAAGTGCTGACTTTGAGCTTTCAAATGTGATGCGTATTGATATATGAGAGGAGTGTTCCTCATGCCATTCTGTTGTGGCACAGGATGAGTAGCAACTGAACCATGCGAGTAGTGAGTAGTTATATCAGGGTGACTAGAGCTGAAGTGGGTTTCTCTTAAACGAGAAACATTATGAGCTTCAGTTGGGTTATTATAGTAGATTTTATTAGTGTACTCAGTAGTCATAGTGTGATGCCGATATATAGGTCCTTGTTGCAAGTCTGCATGAATATTTTCAGAATTAACTGTGTCATGACGACCAGCTAAAGCAGGATAAGTGTGTGATGTATGTATTGAGAAGGTCTCAGGATTCCGCTCTTGAGGTGGCGATGGAAAGAAGTTGGAGCAGCTGGTTTCCGGACGTCGAACGTGTCTTGAATGAGCACTTTTAGTCGACACGCCTGATATAGATGGCGTAGACAATCTATGAGACAAATTCTTACGTAAATTTTGCTCAGCATCGTGCACACGATCCGATGGTGCCATCCTGAGGCGTCTAGACGAGTTGTCTGCACCATCTTGAACATCTGTGCCATCGGTAGAACGTTCAACACTGCGTATGCTACCCAGACGCTCTCTTTGAGGAACTTCTGGACTTAGAGGCGCTTCGGGCGGCATGATACCCGTCAACTGCACTTCTTGGACGCATAATTTATAAAGCTCCTCGTTTTTAGAAGCCAGGAGCTGTTCCAACTCTTTCTTTCGAGCTTGCAGCTTCAAAATTTTGTCCTGTTTATCGGAGTGCAGGTCGCTCCCCATAGTACTCGTTCCCATGATCAAAATAACCCAACACAAAAGGCACAAACCATAAATTATTGTAAACAAAAGACAAAGTAAAGTAAAAAGCAGTGGAGTTCACATTAAAATAAAATAAACAAAGAAAACTAAATCTTCACTGTCACATTCACACGCACAGGCCCGCACCCATGTTTTCTAAATGATGCGATGCGTTCAAATTAGTTACACACCCAAAAAGATATTTTTATAGTTCTATCTATTTTAAATTATTGTAGACGTATGTTTTGTATATAAATAGATATCAAAGTTGCATAATATAGTAAGTGATTGAAATGATATTGAAAAAATACAATTATGTTTACATAACATTGCATTAAAATAATACAACAATAATTTATATTGAGTTTATTTTTACATCATAAGAAATGTATAACTTTACTAATTATTTTCTGTTTAAGTTTACACTTTTAATTATCAAAATAATTATTTCAATAAATAAACAAGAAAGTAATATCACATATTTAGAATGCATCATTAAAGCGTTTCGTTTATTCAGATTTATAATATGAACATGCGTTCACTATGAGTTTATATGCGCTAATATAAACAGTAACTACGCTTTATATTAGTTTAAATATAAAAATGTGTATTTCTTTAAAAATATTTTTAGACGCAGTTAAATTAAACAAATACTATGCAAGTGTATGCTATAGATATTAAACGCAAGTAAACGACACATTCGACTTGATGTTTATTATCATTATGACAAGCTGTCAAAGCGCACTGTGCTGCGCCATCAAGTTTTAATTTTATTCAAATTATTCAAGGTCTCGTCACGACCGATTCGAGTGGTCATGTAAATTCCAACCCAATTTAAATTAAAAATACTCCCACGTTTCACCCGACCCTTAAAATTTTAGTAACTTATAGCTAACCTACGAAAATGTCGAAAGCATATAAAGCCATAGTTTTGTTCGCTGATAGATTTGTCCCATCGAAACTTCGTCCCCTGTGGGAGCATGAAGCTGGTAAGAAACTTCCGCATTTTTAATCCTTATTTTATTGAAATTCTTTGATTTTTTACTTAAAATTGCCTTTTACAGGTCCTAAAACAATATTCTTCTGGGCCCCTGCATTCAAATGGGTAAGTGTTTGTTAGTTATTATTCGATTGTATGGTTTGAAGAGTTACTGTCAAGGTTGGCTATTATTAAATTGTATTGACGGGTTCTTGTCTAAACAATGATAGATATGTAGATAACACGGTACTCGGAAACATAATAAGGTTAAAGCATCTATGTGGATCGTGTTTATATAATAAAGGATAAAGTGAATAAAAATCCATATGCTTGTAAAAGATCTCCATTATTAAATGTTATTATTATCGTGTTATTCAAATTTTTTATAGATTAAAATCTTCAGTTCTTATGAAAATACTCACTATTTTACAATTTTATGAAAAAAATACTTATAAATTAATTATTATTTAACATTAAGAGTGTGTTTCAAAATTTTGAATGTTGATAATGCATTAGTATGATAAACTAGATTGATTTTTAAAATGATAGAAAATTGTTTAATTCAAAAAAATTTCAAAATTTACACTTTGCTACGAGTCAGTAATTTATCTTCAAGTCACATATTCACAAATTCAGTGAACACAAAACTAAATAATAATAAACTTTGTATTTAAACCTCATAGTCTTGTAAAGCATAATTACATTAAAAGTAGTAGATGCATAACAATTTTAAAAAATCTCTTGTTTCTGTATGACTATGACAATTTTTTTAAGTTGTATCTATTTTATAGTAAAACATATACTATGTAAATACTCCACATATAGGTAACATAGAGACCAAAGGTCAGTACTTCATAGAACATTAACACCATGTCAATAAGAAACATTGAAAGCTTGCTATCATTTATAAATTGCATGTTCTACAATCAAAGTCCACCGATTATCAAATGAATATTAAATAGTAAATGATATAATATTATGTAAGCCTTTTAACACTGAATAGCACATAATATGGTAGAAATAAGTCATATAAGAATGTTTGTCTGTCCTTCAATATGTGCAATTTTAGAGAGTTCAGTGAGTCTTTCCACATATATCGGCAAAATTACAAAAAATGTTTAACTGTGTTTATACTGTCCAGCTGTTTTGAAAGTATATAACTTATACCAAAAGGGAAAATACAAATATGTCAATAAATTGCTACATGAGCATTTTATTTTAAAATAACAATTACACATAAGTGTGCTCTGAAATACAATTTTTAATGAAAAAGTTGAACCCGTTTTATCACTTTAAGGGAAGTTACTTTCTTTTTTTGATGTATTTCTGTTATATAAAATAGATACAGACCATTTTATATAAACTTCAATTATATTTCACCCCTATTTTTCGTACACACTTTTTTTTTATTGAAACAGGATTCAAAGGAAAAGTATACTTTTCCTTATAGAATAAAAGCAAGTTGATTGATGACAAATAACTGTTTAGAATAGAATAGAATATACTTTATTGCATACCATGAAATAGGAGATAAACATTTACAAACTTTCACAACTTAGTACACAATAGTTGAATAGTTACAAAAAATATTATACTTTATGTAATAGACATCGATTCACCAAAAAGTCCTATCAACTTTGTGCATGTATCAGTGTTTCCATATTTGCAAACGGATTTTACATTAATAATACTCCTCAAGGTGGTAGAGCCGTTAGAGCTTGCCTGGGTCGGCAACACTGCCACCCTTATAACCCGCCTTAAAGCATGTTCTTCATGTATTGTGTTTTGGTTGGGGAGGTGTGGTTACCGGATACACATTAATGGACCATCTTAGTCCTCAATAGTAGGAACGCTTCCACGTCCATGCTTAATCAGAACTTCTGTTCTATTTGAGATTAGATGTGGTTGTCCATGGGCGGCAGTGACCACTTAACATCAGGTGACCTGCATGCC
>DWON01008246.1:0-12270 GCA_018251015.1 Phocides pigmalion okeechobee
ACGTTCTATTTTCTCAATAGACTAACGTATTATCCCAAGTCGTATTTTTTTATTACACTAGTTTTATTGTTAATGAAATCTTTTCTATCGATTGACTATTCTATGTAAACCGTGCTTCACACACAGCTATTTATATCTTAAAATAAGCATTAGTTTGCAAGCCAACTGCTAGCTGTTGAAGGTCCGCGTACAACACTGTATATGCCCACCTCCATTTATTATAATTACAACAAACCTCCATTTATTATAATCATACAAATAGTCTATATATACATTTCAAATCTATTAAAAAAATGTATTGCGATAAAAACGCAAATATAAATAAATACGTATATATTATCATAATCACAATCTGTATCGTTTATTATTACAAGAGATATTAAACATAGATCTTGCGATAAATGTACGTTTAATATGTAGAGACATTAATATTATACAATTATGATTAATGTAATTTAATTTCTCTTTTGTCATTAATGTACTTATGATAGAGCGTATACATTATCGTCCATAATATGCACTTCGTCAACTTAATGAAACACAAATTATTTCCCAAATATTTGTATTTTGTACAAATTGGAAGACTAGGGATATATACAACATTTTGTTTTAATATAAAAACACATAGATTAATTATAATTTATGTACTTATAAAATGCGAGGTTTTAAATCTAAGTAATAAAATTGTACAATGAATGCAATATAAATCAGTCACATTTTACACAGGAATATTAACTTACATTAATAGAAGAGTAATTTTACTTAGATATCGGTTTTTTTTTTGTTCTTGTTTTAGGCAAATGACAACATACGAGTTATATAAAGATAGAAACAGACATGTGAAATTCCACGAATACTCACTTTCTGCTCAATATTCGCCAAATAGTTCGCCATTAACAGTAGACCGACTATGTATGCCTATACTCTACCACTCATTTTCATAAATACTTTGAAGCGAGAAAATGTATAAAATTAAAGGACTCATATCAATGATTGCTATTTATATTTTAATACCTTACATGTCTGTTCCTGCGTTTATATAAATAAATATTAATTGTATTATTAACATTTTCTGCCACTTGTTAAAAAGAGTGACGTAAACACGTAGATATATTTTCCTTTTTTACTCAACTAAAGCCATTACTTACAGTAATAAATAGCAAAAAGTTGCTCTTGCATAATTTCATAGCACAACACGAAGTCATTAATGCCTATAAAATTAAAAAGTTAATATGACTATTTATATTTACTACTCGTAACGTATTAATTCGCAAGTTGCATTATTAAGTACTAATAAAGGATACAATATACAACAGTTACAAAGAAGAGAATTGGAGAACATGTTTATAACAATTTTTGCACAGCGTACAATAAATGCAATACATATTGATTTAGATATTCCAATACATTCCATAAATTAACTAGACATTCAATTCATATTGTTCACCAAGTATAAATTACAAGCTAAATGTGGAAAAATGTCCCTTAAAGTAAACAACCTGGTTTGTAAAACATATGTACCAGTACAAGGAACTAAAAATGATTATTATATGGACTTAGCACAACGGAATCCTAAATTCCCAGCAGAACTGTCATCCGTGTTATGAGAGCGTGCTGAACACCTGTATCGGTAGCAGTAAGAACGATGACATAAGTATGAACCACCTTTTTTTACTTTTTCTTTTGGCTGTAAAAAGGAAATATTTGTTTATTAGGCATCCAAAGGCAGATATTTCTGATTTCCTCCTACAAGAAAATGTCTTAAAATTTTTAATTCGCTAACCTTGTCCTATCCATGGATAGACATGTCCCCCATCATAAGAAGAATATTGCCAAATATATATTGGAAGACCACATATGTTATAACTACCAGTTATGGTTTTTAATGATTTTATTAAGCACTAAACGTTAATCATTTATTTTCAAAAAAATAAAATAAACTTATCTTTCTAGCAATTGTCCAGTTCATAGTATTAAATAAATAATCAGTATTACAACAAACCATTCAACTCTTGTGGTAATAGAATGTGAATGTTTGGCTTATTAGAAATTTGCTACATAACAATTGGAGAGTTATGCTCTATAAATAGTTTAGTGGTAGGTTTTAAACTTACAGTCCTTTCCGACCACATATCTTCAGTCCATTCCCAAACATTTCCAGCCATATTGTGTAGTTCAAAATCATTTTGTGGAAACTTATGAACTGGATTGGTGCCAACAAAACCATCTTTTGCTGAATTATGATTTGGAAATGTTCCTTGCCAAATGTTTGCCCTGAAGTATTTTAATACAAAATTAGTTAATACCATTATTTATTCTTAATAAATGTAAATTAAGTTTTTGACTTACATATGAGTGTGATTGGGATACAGTTTATCACCCCATGGATATTTAGTGTCATACTGGCCACCACGGCATGCTGCCTCCCATTCTGCCTCACTAGGTAATCTAGCACCCCTCCACTCACAGTACGCCCGAGCATCGTTCCATGAAACATGAGCCACTGGATGATCTAGCAAATCTAAGAGAGAAAATAATACTTTTATAGCAGCTAAAAAAACATAGAACTATATATCAATATAGTCATTTAATGAATGCAGGGGGTTTAAACCTAAACCCCAACTATGAGCTAAAGTCTTAATAGCAAGACTATCCTTGGTTTTTGTTACACAGCACTGTTTTAAAACTACTTTTATTTACTTATTTTCTATAATATTTTTCCATTTCAATTAAATATATAGCATAATGATAATTAACTCATGAATATTCATACCTGTTGTATCAGAGTCTGGGCCATGTGGATGTTTCCAATTGGCCCCAAATACTTTATACCACCAAGGCGCCTGCACTACTCGAAAATCACGAAGTTGTTCTCTAAATGTACTGTTTAAAAATAGAGCGAATACAAAACTATCTCCAAAAGTTTCAGCTTCAGTCTTGTAATTTGTAAACGTTATAAAATTATAAAAATCCCTGTTTGAAACCTCATACTTATCTAAATAAAAGCTTTTGAGTGACACAATTCTTTTCGGACCTTCCCTATCACTTTCAATGATAGTATCATCTGTTCCCACCTGATAAGGCTTACCGGGTATAAGGATCATTTCATTTGTGACATTCAAATTTTCATTATACGAACTATATTTATCAGTTGACGGACATTGGTCGTTTTTTGTTGATAGTGTTGTGAAAAAACTATTTCTAGCGAATTGACCAACTTGTTCACGACCGACGTTGCAACCACAACCACTTTCTTCATTTATAATGTCCCCAAATAGTAGAGTAAATACGATTATAAAAGGGAGTAACATAGTAACTAAGTTCACAAATTGATTTAAAGTACAAAACCGCAATTAAAACTACACTAAACTACAACACCACACTTTTTTCTACCTAAACACACATTTAATTGTAACTACTATTATAATTATTGTAAAGCTATGATAGAAAGTAAACAAAATATCAAAATACAAGTCTTAAGAGTAGCAGCTGGCAGCTGTTTGAGCCAATACGTCAAAATTTAATTCAATTGACATTATCACATTTGATAATACGAATATCTGACCGCCAAACAAAACCCAGTATTACCATTAGCTCCGTACTTCTCGTATAATAATAAAAATACATTATTTATTAAGAGAATTGAAACAATAAAAATTTAAAACGATATTATAAAAAGACACTCTTCATCGTTTCACAGTTCAAAACTCGTCATATTTGTAAACTTAATGTGCTAACGTACGTATTAAATAGAGTTTGAAACAAGTTTGTTATTTATTATATATTTATGATAACATAACATGCGTTAGATTTTAATTTAAGTCCATAAGCTGAGTCTACAATTACATTATTTTTTAAGACCAAGTCTTAGCATATGATACATCGTTTGATAGATTAAGTACCTACCATTATTACTTTTTAGAAGCTCAGAAAATGTACAGTAATGTTATAATGTAATGCCATAATTTCCTGTATACAATGTTCTTTACGTTATTGTAGATTGAGCGAAATGCTCAGAAAACTATTATAACGGTATAAATATCAGCGACGAATTATTGTACTGATTTTTCATTGTAGATAATTCATCTAAATATCATATAAACAAATTAAACCCCAATTTAAAAATAAGGTCTTCTCTGTTCTTGAGATGTCAAACACATATGATATATATTATTTATTGTAAGTATTCTGTAGTACTATTTGGTATGTAACAGTTCCATTGGTTCTTAAATATTCCCTAGAACATGACTTAATGTTTAATGATTGATTACGTTAGGTCCAGAGTCTGTAGGAAGGAATCTAAAATTGATAAATCATATTTAAAAAGCTAAAGACAAGGAAGCGATAACTGGTTAACAATAAAATTTTAAAATGTGTGACATTAATTATCTAATTAATGTTATTTTCTATATAGCATTTACAATCAAAGCTACGAAACTGTTTACAAGATTTATTTGTTACTTATTCTGTTAACATTATCTTCCAAATATTAGACGGTAAAAGAATGAGAAAATTAGAAAGTAAAATGTAAACTTCAGTCCTTTTGCTATTAATACCATGTAGTAAGGTCGTTGTGGGACTCTGAAAAAGAAAACAGACATTTAAAGCTAGTTGTCCATCAAAAATGTGCAATGAAGACATGTGATTCGAGGAAAAGAAATGACGTTGTTAAAACATTAGTTTTTTTTGTCTGTATACATATATATATACTGAAAAACATTTTATAATAGTCTACTGGTAATGGTAATTCTTATCTTATGCTACTACATTCAATAATGTTTAATTCCATAATAATACTTTAGACTAAATGTTTCACACATTTAGTGTAAAGTATGGCTGCATAACAGCTTATCACAATCTACTTTTGGCTCAGTATCTTGGAAGTTACTTAAGTAACACAGCAACAGTCTTCTGTGTTATATGCATGATTTTAAGTTCTTAAAGTGAACATATTGTTCGTAATCGACATTAGGATTCTTTACGTTGATAAGGCGACAGCTGGCCATGGGGCGACAGCGACTCTGTGATATCTCGTGAACTGCAACGTTTGCCGTTTCGATCAAAAAAATCTTCTTCACTCATATCTGATAAGTAACCAGCTAAAATGAATAATAAAGCCTGCACAAATAATATTTTTATTCATGTTCTGATGGCTTCGGTATTTCAGATTCTCACCTTAAGGCTTCATAGACTATTTCGTTTTGTGTTACATTAATTTATTTGCTGAAAATAAAAAAAAAGCAAGTAAACATACATAATCACTATCTAAACTACATAAATGTTTATTATATTACTTACTTTAGTTCTCAGAAACAAGCATATACCTAAAACCAAATTTTACAATCAACGTACGTAAACCTACTATAATATTTAATATAAAAGTGATGCTAAGTACAAATAATCAACACTATAAAATTAAAATAAGCCCATACTTCTAACGTATAGGGGTAAATAAACCAGCAATTAATCCTTACCCTAGTGTTCGTAGAAAACCGTTAAATACTAAATAGAGTTTTAAAAAGTCGAAACAACGTTCCTGATCCTCTGAGTCTTAAGTTAATGCCGAGCTTTACGTCATAGTTCGGGTATTCTGGTGGAATGTCAACGCCATGTTTGGACACAGTTTAATATATACACAGTTTAACAATTATTGTAAATAAACAATTATACTTATATACCTACTTACTTTACAAGTTACGGCCGTTGGAGTTGCGTAACTACCTAAATAATTTTAAGTTACACATTAATTTGAAATAATATAATTTAAAAGGAACTAAGTAACCGTTATGTTATAAGAGAACTATCTATCATGCGTATAAAATTCCAATTCATTATTAAATAAAAATGAGGAACGTATCTACGTACTTCTGCTGTAAAATTTTGTACTTAAAATACTAACAAGAGTAACGGCACAATATCTTCTTGTTTCATTTTGCCGTAATATTTTATTATCCCGTCAACGTGACCCATTCCCACCACAGCCAACACTCGGGGGTTTTCAACTAATAAAACATATCACACTATTATTATTATAATATTTAAGTACATAAAATATGTAGTAAAATTTGTTTTAATTAACAAAAAAAATGAATTTACACTTGTCATTGCTTTTCTACTTGAAAAGTATATAACATTAAGTGTAATTCAAATTCGTTTCCTTTTTACTTCTAAATATACTCTTTTAAATATACTTTTTGGAAAAAAGATGAAATGAATTACATACTAATTTTGTTTTCTACGGAGGCATACACAAATTTTAGTTTACTGAGCAAAGGTATTATTTAAAAAATGCTATAATGGATTTATTAATGTTCTTTACGTATTTTGGTAATATATTTAATGTATTTTGGTAATATATTAACAACTTTAATGTAATTAAGGACATTTAACTAAAAGATTAAAATTCGATGTTCCTACCGACGTATAACATAAATGTAAAATAGCAGCAAAAACAACTGAAAAACTCACCTGTACGAACACATTCCTGTAATGAAAAAGCGAGACATCTATCACGTTCGTCGACAAACACGTGGAAAATCTTTTTAAAAGCTGGCACTTCTTTTGTAATCTGTTCAAATTGCGCCTGAACGTAATCCTTATCTTTGTACTTTTCTAATTGACGTTTGCTGCAAAAAAATATGAGGATATACTTTTATCTAACTAGTAATAGATATATATCTATCTTTACTACTTTCAATAAACTATTAGTGTCCTTTTGACAAAACTATTAGTGCCCATTTACATGAATACTAATTTGTAAGAAAAGTTTTGTGAATCGCATATGTCTTAGGGTTAATTGGAATTATGGGAAATTTTAGAATAGTGAGATTGAAGCAACTACACTAGAAGCCCGTTAAATTTATAACATACCTTCGTCAAAGACTAACAAGACTAAAAGTGTTTAATTGAACAACTGAAAAATGTGTACATAAACTAATTGCCTAGTTGAGTTTATATATTAAATTAGGTTCAAAGTAACATTAAGAAATTAATAGTACAAAAATAAAGTACTGGGTATTTTTTAAGGAATGCAACCTACAACTTGCTTAAAGTGACTGTAGACAATTGATAGTCCCCCAAAACACATAACTTTTAAAAATGCAGGCACGGTTTAGTAAACCACACGTCTATTAACTGAAGCGACGGATTAACGCGCCCGCCGAAGCATGTAATAACGCATAAAATTTAGCTACTAGCAGTCACCCATCTAACTCTCGACAGCGTTAATAATCTTCTCAAGCCGACAGACTATGCTAGGTTCAATTATTTACCATCAAATAATAGGCAATTTATTACGAATCATAATACTTACAATTTATGCTTATAAAGTAAGTTTAGAAATTATATACAAACTCTAAAGGCTTCGGGTTCGCTGTAGTAAGGTGGTACAGAACTTGGCCCAATTCTAGCACACTTAAAGATTGAAAAGCTCTGGCTATTGTAATTTGTATTGGTCTATCTCCGAGGAATAACTTGCATCCTGGTATTTTTTTCATCTGTAAAGCAATTTATATTGGATTTGTATGGCGCAATTTCGAGTCAGCGTTTTTCTCTAAACTGAAGATGCGCCGATGATTACGATATGCGAGACTTTGAATATAAAGCGTATTAAAATTTCTATGACGATTAATGGAAATAATAAATAATAATAACAAAAACATATCTATCCATCGCATATTATACAAGTAACCTCATTATATGCTCTTCTAAACTCTCCTCCTGGTGCAACACCTAATTCTTTGGCAATGTCAGCATATGTTTTTAGAAGCATTGCATGGAGCATCCCGGAAACGAAGTTTTGTCCTTTGACAGCTTGCCTGAAGAAATCAAACATATTTTTTATGAAGTTCAATATGTATAAAATATACTCATGAAATATTTCTAAATGTGTAAATCTGTGATCATAAATTCAAGAATAATTAAATATTTTGCTCACTTCAGTTTTTTGGCATCAAAGTTTTTAGCATCCTCTAAGAACTTTTTATCATCTAGCTCCAAAAGCGACACTCTTTGACGACACAGCTCTACTAGAATAGCGTTTGGTTTTAAAACATTTACAACCTGAAAGAATATTTTAAACGTTAACATCAACTACAGTTGCAGGAAATAATTATGCAGTTTCATTATTAATTATCATGAACTATTCTGTACCTAAATACCTATGTAAGGTATTTCAAAAGCGAAATCGTTCCGTCCCATAGATATCTATAATCCAATAGCTACCTACTTATTTGATTAAGTCCGCTGACAGCCGGCAGACATGTGCATATCAGTTTTAGGCCCCCCAATAACAGTTCCTTTTAAAGCGTAAATGTGGCGTATGTCAATTACTTTACAGGACTGTAGACAGATTTTAGTTACCGGGACCCTAAGACAATGATACGGATAATTTAATTCACTAACTTTACAAACGTGTCCCTACTTTGACTTTTTTTTATTATTCCATTTTACCTCGGATACATCTTGCACAGATTGCTTGCTGAAGTGCACGGTACCGAGTAGAACGACTTTGGCTTCTTTATCATTTTGAAGAAGAGTTGCAGAAGACGGTAATGGTGATACCGAATCGTCACTAGCCCCTCTAGATATAATAGGCCAAACAGCTGTAATATTTGTGAAACTATCATTAAAATACTGTTTTTAATATGCTTCAGACTAACAAGCTGACGCTGCGTCACCATAAGAGTGTCGAAACTATGCAGCTCCTTGACTTCATAAGTACAATTATTAAAACGTACTAATCAAATTGAATTAGTCTAACCAACAATGACGAACTTTAGTAGGTAATAATGCTAAATAATAAAAACCAGATAAAAATTATCTTCCCTTAATAAAAACTAAGAAAAATCATATAGATTTTTATAACTAAATTAATTATTATTCTACAAAGTGTAGGTACATCGCGATTATAGAGGTATCCAATTTCGTTTGTTCATTCACTGATATGTATTATAAAAAACGAAACGATACAGAAGCCATAGGCCCACCATGTTATGTAAATGCTCTTTGGTAAACATCACATCTCAACAACATTATGGAAATTTATGAATTATGCGCAATTATTTACAATTTTAACCTATACCAGACGTATAACCAGACGTACGTGCCAGAGATTCGAACTCAGACACTATGACCACTATGACTAACAAGCAAAATTTTAAACTACTGTGTTATCACCGTAGTTTACATGCATAGCTACGTTATTGTAAGAGAGATTATAATAAGCAAAATATTACGATAGCGTGTCCTTTGAAACTTAAATAATTGATCTTCAAATTTATATCGAACAACCAACTGTCTGATTATGGAACATGTTTGGTGTCTCATATTTTAATAAGAACTACCGACACACAATAATTTATTTGTCATTAAACCAAAACATTGTATTGATAAAAAATAATTAAAAATATTGCTGATAATGCGACATGCCTATTTTTTGACTTAAATTTATTTGTTATAAGTATCAAATAGTTTTTGACAATAAGACAGCCTGACTAGCCAGTTCTTTAATAAAAGTTAAGAAACCACTCTTGACACATCAAGCATCGGATAACACGGACTGCCGGTGGTGCCACTACAGTCAACAAGTTACTTCTATTAGCCTGATTTCAATTAATGTCATTATTTGTCTATAAAAACGTTGAAAAAATATTTGCACATTTTTAAAGTTATCACGTTTGAAAAACAGATTATGGGTATGCGTGGGAGAAAGTTGCCCAGTTTTTATCACAGTTTTCATCATAAAATGTAAAACCTTATACCAGGAAACAGTTTCCCTAGCGGTCTAGAAATGGATCTGTATAAAAAAAGCAAAATCACATATTAATTTTCATAATGTATTTATTCATTAATATTGAAACACAATGGGACTATCAACAAGATGACAAAAAGTAACAATGTTAAATTTCAGAAGCACACAAACTGGAAGGCATCATTATTATTACTTTATTTTATTTACATGAGAGTTAATTAAACTTTCTCGTGCATTTTTCTGTATCTATTTTATATAAAATATGAATTATAACTAATCAATTACGATTTTATGTTCCGAAATATATTTGTTTACCTACAATAAATGCGACTACTTTTTATTTACTTATTTTTAATATCTTCAATAGTTACATTAATAAGTTCCTGTAGACCTCGCCTACTTCAATATGTAGGCTACTTAAATTTATACAATGATAAAAAAGAAATGAAAACTTTTCTCCTCTACCTAAAAGCAAACTTATTGCCTACTACAAACTGAATAAACATACATTTTTAATTATATATTCTAATATCATTGAATGTACCTATTTTTTTCTCAAACGCAATTAATGTGGTAAAATATTACTTATTAAAAAAATATGTACTGTAAAATAAGAAATTATGTATTCTGTCACATACACATGTACAAGAAAAAATCGTATATTTTTATTATAAATACTAGGACACAATTTAATAAAATATTAGGCCTTTTTGACCGTAAACCAATTTTAGTATCGCTGTGTACACGACACTACTACTTTAGTACGCAGTGGAGGCACAGCTTCTCCATTCTATAGTCATTTACAGTCTTAAATTTACTTATCATTATAAAAATCTCCACATTGCCTGAAGAAATCTCTAACAATAACAACTAAAAAATATTATTGGTATTAAAGTAAATTGAGCGAATTAATGCAAGTAACAAAATGGTTAATAACAAACAACAGAAAAATGGTGATCATAAAAACAGAAAAACGTGATAAACGTATAACAAGCCCAACTTTGTATTTTTTTATTATTAATTAATATAAATGTATATTTATTTTATTTAAAATAAGGTATTACCAGCCAAACTTGAATTTTAATCGAAAATGTTAAAAAAGCAAATTTTCAAGTGAAAAACATAACAGCAAAAAATAACTACACCTTTTGCCAATTTAAACAAAATATAAAAACCAAGAATCGGAAGAAACAATTTACTAACCAGGAATCACCAGGAATCACCCGTTGCATTAACAAAACACGGATTTTACTAAGAATTGTCTTTTTTTAATTCACATGTAAATTATAACTCCGATGACATTTTTATCACCAAAACAATGAAAAAAATTGAACTTTTTTTTACTTTCTAAACGAACTTCAAAGTTTACGCTCAAATGCCCCGGCTTGGTCTATGTTGGCCCCGCACGTTATGCATTTTTGTTTTACTATGTACCAGGTATTCAAGATAAACGATTTTTGAATGTCGATATATCGAACCAGTTGTATGGCTCGTGGTCACGGCGAAACTGCGGTGGCAGAGGAAACTGTTGACAGGTGCTAATCGCAATCAGTAATCCAAAATCGTTAATCGTGTGTACCCAGTACATAGTAAAGTATATAAATTCCGCAATAATATTAATTCAAAACATGCATTTTTATCATCAGCAAACCAGACACACCGCCAATAGTATTTACATTTTATCAAGTCGCTTAACATAGTATTTTCTAACTTTTATTAATTTTATGTAAATTTAATAGGGCACTCGATAATTTTAATCTAAGGATAAATTTACGACCCCACATATGCACAGAAAGATATATTAATATATTATATATCACATGAAATTTATTGAAACACATTGAAATTAGTATAACATTCAGTTACAGATTTTAATGAATTAGATTCATAGACGATAAGATAATACTAAATTTCTAGTTTTTCTATGGTTCTATTGCAAGAGAAGAATATTATTCTTACTAAAATCTGAATGGATTTTAAATTCGAACATGTCCCTATTCATATAACTTTAAATTTTATAAATATATTGAAAAGGTATCACGTATTAATACAGTGTATCCTCCTTATAATGAAATACAGTGACCAATTGTTTTGTTATATGATTAAAAGTAGATAATCGAATATTTTAAATTTTGATTTTATACTTTTTTTTTATAATAATACCATGTTATTTTATATAACTCGAATGTTTCTAATGATCTTCTTTATTTCAAAATGTATCTCTATTATATTATCATATAAATTTGACAAGATCCTGTGATGAGACGCTAAGATATAGAACAGAATTTCTAAAGACTGTTGATGTTAAAATTATTATTTAATAAAAGTATTAAATCAATTTCTAAAGACTGTTGATGTTAAAATTATTATTTAATAAAAGTATTAAATCAATTTCTAAAGACTGTTGATGTTAAAATTATTATTTAATAAAAGTATTAAATCAATTTCTAAAGACTGTTGATGTTAAAATTATTATTTAATAAAAGTATTAAATCAATTTCTAAAGACTGTTGATGTTA
>DWON01008247.1:0-12270 GCA_018251015.1 Phocides pigmalion okeechobee
GGACGTGGTTGTCCATGGGCTGCAGTGACCACTTAAGACCAGGTGGCCTGCATGCCCGTTTCTTACTCTTTCGCAATTAAAAAAAAAGAAAAATATTAAGGATCGCCAACGGAAAGTACACATCACTAAATTTATATAACAAGAATATACACAAAATTCTTAATGTATATTAAATCTATATTTTTATTTTTTTATATTCAGAGATAATTTCTTCCCACATAGAAAAACAAACTGATTTCGATTTTATGTTGACCTTTCTTAGTCATTGGTCTGTTTTTTTCTTTTTCATGTTGAGACATATTTTTCCCATATAAATCGATATCCTTTTTATATATTTCGACTTAATTTTTTATTTATGAGAAAATAATTATAAATCTTAAAAAGAACTGCTTGACAAATAGGTAAATAACTTTATGTAACGCTGAGACATTTTTAATAACTCCTTTCGTTCTGACAACAGGCTCAGGGAATAAAGTGAATTAGTTGATGATGATAAAAGTGCTAAAGTTAAATTCAAATTCAAATTCGTTACTTAATTATAATATATTTAACACTTAGTAAAATCATACTCTTAATTAATGTTAAAGTTACAATGTAAAATAAGGTTTGTACACCATGTTTAACAGGCAGAAAAGGGAAATGGAGCACTCGAAAATCGTTGATACAATTTATCACAGTAGGACATTCTGTGGTTAAGACCCTGTAGCTCGACCAGTAAGCGCTACGGTATCTCTTGCCTGTCCTAGAAGATAACTAGAAGTTTTACGAGATAGAGAGTGTTAAGAGTGGGAGTTCCAGCCGTTCTGACGTAGCGATCGCTAGAAGTACGTCATTATGAATGATCCCAAAACATCGATGCAAATCGTACCTACACTGACGTAAGCACAGACCAGTTCCCGAGAAGCTGGGGAAGATCTCCCAATTTCCCAGGATGTTGATGTGAATGGTCCCACATTGACGTAACCACAGACCAGCTCCCGAGAAACCAGAGATGCACGAATGAGACGTCATGCTAAGGAACACCACTTGCGTTCACTTTGAGATCCTGGTATTATCTACAAGGTTGCTGAGATTTTTTTCTGTTAGTAGAAATTTCATAGAACCTGGAAAAAATCCCAGGAGCCCGGATGCCTAAAAAATTTCCTTTCCAGTCGAAAAAAGGACTTTCCGCGGTTTAAATCTTTGGTTGTATGCATTTGCTATAAGATTAACAGTAAGCACACTTAATTCAGCAGCTCAGGCGCTCCACTAGCGGCGCAATGATTAAATTTAACGTGGTAAAAATCTGTTTGTAAAGAATAAGTAAGGTAATGGTAAATTTTGTTTAAAGGCTGCAGAAGAAGCTAAGCGGCGTATATATGTTCCACTAAACAGTGATTACCTTTTTGTTCCGCTTGGCTTTGAAACCTTTAGTGCCAGTGCCAAAAGGTTTTCAAACAATTCATTCCACTTATGATCGACGCCAGTAACAAGAGGGCTGGTTCGTATCTCGCGATGAGAATTGCATTCGCTATTCAACACGGTAATGTGGCCAGCATTGGCACCGTGCCACATAAGCATGGACTCCTTTTATTTTGTTAAGCTTTTATTATAATTTTAAGATTTATATTATTGTACCTAAAATTGTAAATTCTAGGTTCTACAGAATTACTAACGTTGATTACATCTGTTACATTACTTCCCTTATTCACTACAAAAAGTAATAAAACATTTGTTTTATTTTTCATTTTACGTACCGGGTACTTACTATTCATGATTTGGAAATGACGATATTTCGAAACACATTGTTCATGGTTGTAGATAAATGGAGTTCAAAAACACGTCAATCGTTAGTACACGTTATGTAAATATATAAATTCCGCGATGGTATTACTACCAAATCATACATATACGTATTAAAAACACTTATAGTTTGCAATACACACGATAAAATGTTTCAATTATTAATATTTACGGTAAATCAACGCTGCTGACAATAAGGCTGGTTCATATCTCACGCAGTAAATTTTCTATACAAGGGATGCGTCCTGCGTTAAGCGAATAAATTGAGAGCAAAGGCGGCGGCGGAGAGAGAGCATGATGACATAAGTGCGTCATACCGCACATCGTAACAACATTAATGTTTAAGTCTAAAACGTGTTTTTGTATCGTATTAATAAAGGTACTTAAAGGTTGGAGAACTATAGTTCGACCGGGGAGGTACCACAGCCGCTCTGATAATCCGCCGTAAAACATTACTTGTGTTTCGGTTGGAGAGGTGATATGAAATCGAACCCAGGACATCCTGTATTGCAGCAAACATTAATTTCATATTATTATTATTACATGTGCGTATAATAACAGCTTATGAGTAAAACCGAAGATCTTGAGTTAAATAATGTGAGCGGGCTACATCGGCGACATGACAAATAGCAGGGCGCTGGAGCGATGTGAGCCCAACCTTGACATGTTTCTACTACCACGTAAAGCCTGGTCTACACACGTAGCATTTGACTAGCTGTGCCCGCGACTTCGTCCGGTGATGATTGGCTTTTTCTTGCGAAGACTAGCGAACGAGCATGATAATGAACGTCAAGGGTACAATGTAAAATCAGTACATCGGCTTCTAAGTGTATTCGGAAACCGTACTTCTTCAACTCTAATACAAAATTTGTTTGCGGATTATCTGAATTTTATTTATGTAATATCCATATAATATTTTTAATGATTGGACAAAAACTATGTATCGTACTGCATATCGTATCAAAACGGTGTATCGACACAGTGAGTCATGATTGCGTATCAACAACCCCTTGGATATGTTCTTTATATTCAAAATGTAATTAATGAATTTGTAGCCCATCTGTTGATGAATGGACTCTAAAGCTTATGGACATCCACGGCAGCCTCAAACAAGACTGAAGTCCTGCCTGACGTCATGCATAGACAACGCAAACGCAACACGCCACTCCCGAGGACTGAGTTGGTAGCCGCTTGTAAGTGTAGCCTGCAACCGCACCTTTACCGCACAATTAATTTGAGAGTACCGGTCGGACTCTAGTTCTGCTATCTTGATATCATGATACGTATTAACGATACCGATACAATAATCGAATGTGGCATAATGTGTACATTGGCTTAATTGATATACTGGGTTAGTATGTATTGAAGAAGTCCGTCCAACCTCAATATCAATTATTATATCTCATTATTAATAGCTCTATGGCTTGTAGGGATTGTAACCTATCGAATAAGTTAAGCAACATCGGGTAAGGTCAATAATTGGATGGGTGACCATTGGTTGCAACATTTTACTAGGTTTGTGTTTTGGACTTCTGAGGACTAATGTGGTCGTAGTAATAGGTTGTTGTGTCGGTAACCGGATTATGAGTGTAGTGGTGGTACGGCCAGTACCAAAGTTTTTAAAACTAATCGGAACGAACATGTTATCACTGCTAAGTTTTTATTTTTTGTAAAATGAAAGCAGCAAACGAACATGTAGTCCACCTGACGCTAAATAGGCTGCCACACATGAACATCTGTAACCAAGTTCTTAAAAAACAAAAGTCCTATTTGAAGTCTGTTAGAGTTAGATGAAGTCCTGAGGACTAGTGGTTGACTCATTTGTAAGTGTATCGACAACCACACTATCACTATCTTCACGCTAACAAAGGGTGCGGCGATGGTACCTCCCCTTCCAATCGTACATTCTAGACCTTCAAAATTAATTAAAATTTATCTTTAAAACTTTGTATTCCCAAAGTTATGTCGATTGAAACAAAATTAGTTTAACAAAGACAATGGTATTGTTTATTACATATCTGGGTCGAATCCCATACGTTCTACCACCTTAGAAACATATTTGTGCCGCTTGGCTTCCTGTATATACCATGTTAAACAATTAGCCTGCAATGACTACTCGTCATCAACTATCGACCATCGTCTATCGACTATCGTTCATCATCTATCGACTGTTGACTATCCTCTATCGACTATCGTCTATCGATTCATTTACTACTTCTAACTACAACTTTTACTTCTAACTAGAATTTGTTTAGACTTTGAGGAAATTGCGATTAGTAAAACAGTATTTCTAAACAAAGTAAGGTCCACGTGACGAAGTACCATTGTACGGTGTAACAAGGTCGCATTGTAAACGTGACAAATAGGCCCGTCGTTACGTGACAGTAAGACGGATGCTTACTTTCGTATGTGTTGTAGCTGTTTACATACTCGCGTGAAATGTATTGATTAGGTGAAGTGAGGTAAATTGAAGTGCAGTGAAACGAGCTGAGGTAAGGTACGGTGAGGTGAGGTGAAGTGAAATGGGGTGAGGTAAGATACGGTGAGGTGATACGAGGACGCAAGGTGAGGTCAGATAAGGTAATTTGATTTGAGGTGAAAAACATGAAATAAGAGAAGGCGAGGTGAAATAGTAAGCAAATAAACTCTAAAATAACACAAAAAGTGAATATTAAGTAACATACAGACGTCATAAAAGTATTAAAAAGTATAAAAGTATTTAATGTCTAAAACTTTTATAAATACACAAAATTTCACAGACCGATAATTAAAATACGTAGAATTATCTGTGTAAATGTAAATACTTTCATTTATTCTCAGTTTTAATCTAATTTTATTATTTTTTTATTAAAGCCTGTAGAACCACATTTCAAATGAGAGAACCACCGCTACCCTCATAATCTGCCAAAAAGCAGTACTTTTGTTTCGGTCGAAGATGCTGTCCCTCGTCACACTAACAAGCGGCGACCATATCAGTTCTCAAGAGTAGAAACGCATCTATGCACGACGTCAGGCAGGAATTTAGTCCTGTTTGTCGTTTGACGTTTGGTGTCCAAGCTGTAAAAACCATTTAACATCGAGTGACCCGCACGTTCGTTTGCTACTTTTTCAAAATCAAAATAAACATATTTCTATTCAAAGTAAAATATTTACAGAGCTCTATATGTACGTTAATAACCTACCGACTCGTAAGGTTTTTAATTTTGGAGAAGACGCAGCGACAGAAACTCCAGTCTTCAACATAAAGTAATAATAACAACTTCACCATCATCTCAGCCTTTAGACGTCCACTGCTATACATAGGCCTACCCCATAGATGTCCAACGCGACCGATCTTGTGCGGGCTGAGCCTACCGGACCCCAGCGACTTCTAAGAGATTGTTCTTCGTAGACAGGGACCATTTTCCGGTGCGTGGTCTCCATTCGAGTAATTTAACAATAAATCCATTTTCAAGGCGGGAGAACTACAGTTCGACTGGGGAGGTACCACCGCCGCCTTCGTAATGTGCCGTAAAGCGTTACTCGTAACGTAGCAACGTGTCTATGTTACGAGTTCAGATAGGATTTCGGTCGTGTATGTAGTTGTACGTAGATATCTATGGGCTGCGACTAATTATCATCAGGTCGTTTGCATACTCGTTTGCATTGCTACTCTTCCCCACATACAAAAAACTCTTACCTTGGAATAGTGTTTATAAACCCAACTCCAAATCAGGTGGTTTGCATGCTCGTTTACTACTCTGCTCACATAAAAGTCTAAAACAGCATCCTTATAAACGCACCTAGAGCTAATAATGAGATTCACAAATTGAATTACCGCGTTGATTAAAATGTTTGTTCAAATTAAATATGAACAAAATTAATACGTTTCGTTCATTCATTCATTACAGAAATAAATTAGATTGATAATTAATTTACATAATTATTGAATGTAGCGGCAAATATATAATTTGATTATGAAGTTAATCATGTTTAGGCGCCAATTAATATACAAAATTATGACATTATTAACGATATAATTACTAATCAACATACTACCACATTTTTGTACTACTAGCTTTTACCCGTGGCTTTACTCGTGAAGCAATCAACTTAACAATATATTCCAATAAATCGTGCAGCTTTATTTTAATCCTATCTTATCTTATCTTATCCTATACCATCCTATCCTATACTATCCACCCTATCCTATCCAATATTTGATGCAATTATATAAAAAGAAAAAAAGACAATTGATCTTTTATTTTAACCGTTTTCAATTAAATTGCAACCCTCTTTTACCTTATTATTCCGGAGTATATTATCCAAAATGAGTCTATTAAAATAATATATCATTTTTTTCCTTTTTTTATTATGAAAGAGTAAGAAACGGGCATGCAGGCCACCTTACGTTTGCTTTACGGTGGGTTATGAGGGTGGAGGTGGTGCCGCTCCGGGCGAGCTCTAACGGCTCTACCATCTTTTTTAACGCCTTTTTTTTTGTTAAAAAAGCAAGCGAGTATCCAGGCCAGGCCAGGTCACATCAAATTACAATAATTAATCAGATACCGAACATAGCATAATACGAACATCGTAACCTTACAATATGGATATCCATTTCCAAAGTCAAACAAGACTAAGGTCTTTGAAACGGTCAGTTTCGCCGTGACCACAAGCCGTACACCTGGTTTAAAATATCGGCTGTTAAAAGCGATAATCGTAAATACACTGCTGGTGATGACCGACATAATTTATTTATTTGTGAACTGATTTAAATGAAAAAAAAATACACTAAATGTTAAGTGAAGCCCACTACAATAGAATCCTGAAAACTACATTCAAATCAGATCGGCCGTTTCTGAGATTAACGTGCACAAACATACAAACAAAGAAATGCAAAAAAAAATGTTTTAGATTCCCTTGCGTACATAAAAGCATCCCATTATGATATTTTAAATATATTTGTCAGGTACAGAGAGCGATCAGTTACAGTTTTATTATATGCATAGATAAAAAAAGAAGATAGATATTAGATATAGATGTATAAATTCTGCGATGACATTAATTTAAAAGACTAACGTCCTATCCGACATCGAGCAAAAATGCATTGCTCCTGAGGACTGAAATGATCGCCGCTTGTAAGCGTAGTTACACAACGAATACTTTGCGGCGGATTATAAGGGTGGTATCTCGCCGGCAGAATTGTAGTTCTATAAAAGTTAGTGACGTAAATAGCTTACAGCTATTTGTAAACAAAGCAATTTACTTAAAAAACGTTTTAAAGTCATTTGTTTTTTATTTGATAAAAGTGAAAACAGTTTCTAAATAAAACATTTAGTGTTAGTAATTGGTTGTAAATTTAGTTTTTTTGTAAAATAAAAGTCACATTCTCAGGCGCGAACTGTATTGTCGGAGTAATTGCTTCAGTAAATAAAGAGACGTAAAACCTACGACATTATTGGAAAGTTTGTGATACAATGGACGCATTCGTTTTAGAAACACCTTAGGAAGCGGTGGCGGTGTGCCCTCGATAAAATTATTCTGTAAAGAGTACTTCAAATAAACATTTAAATTGGATTCGTTTTTATCCAAATTTGATATTTGACACCATCGTCATCCACTAACATTGGCCGTAGTATTTTCCTACGTCAAATATTTTCCTTTGACAAAAACTATGCCTCAAATGTAACTTCGCTACATCAATTATTTTCCGTCTACGACAACTGCGCCTCAAACCTAACTTTGCTACGTCAATTATTTTCCATCTACAACAATTGTACCTCAAATCAAACTTTGCTACATCAATTATTTTCCGTTTACAACAATTGTACCTGAAATCTAACTTTTCTACGTCAATTATTTTCTCTTTGCACCAACTGCGCCTCAAACCTAATGCCCGAAATAAATGTAGTTCCTTTACTTCAGCGTTTACCTTAACAAACCTAATTATACTGGCTAGTAATTTGTTTTAATTTATTACAAATCGCCACGATAGCGCCGTCGCCTTGTAAAAACAAAAGAGTGTCAAGTAAATATACAATTCAATATGGTTATTGCGTCTTCCAATTGGAGCTACAGATCCAATAGAGGAGACGTTAAACGCGGCCCAAAAGACCGTCGCCTATATTTCATAAACTGTATCCTTAATCTATGTATATTATTTACGTAATTAATACATTGGCACATTTGCCAAAAATGTTTACATTGATTAAGTGCTTCTGAACGTAAGTAAAAATTTAAAGAGTAGAAATATACACAACGGTACATACTACAAACAACACGTGTTTCGTACGGAAAAAACGGATCATTAGTGTTAGTTGACTTTACGACTGTTAGTCTTTGAACCATAGGCAACGTAATGCTTAAAAATTACCAAAGTATTTCGCACCGCCCTTCTAAACATAAGGGGATCGGCATATAGGCCGCACCGGCCACCCCCCTTTCCATTACATCCTTACATTTTAATACAGAAGTGTTACGTTAAATAATTAATGCTGCTGAACGATCTATCCGGGGGATGTTGACGCCTTGGAGAAGAAGCCTACGTAAAGAGAGAGTCCACGAGGCCCAAATAATACTTTCTCTTTCCCCTCGAGCCGTTAGTATCGCCGAATACAGTAGGACATCCCAATTCGTTCATTTCGACCTCGCCCTACGTCTCTTCCACCAAATGTAGGTCTAAGTCTGGAAAAACGCGATCAAGTCGTTAAAATGCGAATGTTGCTCAACTAGCGATGTAAACTGTCCAATAAATAAGCTTTAAGACGTAATAAAAAAATTTATTGCCCGTGTTAGGGTAGCTTTAGGCCAATGTTACAAAAAAAGACTCAGCTTTTAAATTACTCTGATAAGTATTTGTAACAATGTATTACATGTTTCCGGATGTAGTTGTAGCAAAAGACAGTAAATAAAAATAGAATTTGAATATAATAATGAAGATCTTAAACCTAGTTATACTAAAAGGCTAACCTAAACAATCTTAGGGAGTCCGTGTCTCTGCGGCATAGTGCCAAAATTCTAGTCTAATTCGCGCGTTGAATAGCAATCGAGATTCTCTGCGCGAGACATGAACCAGCCCTTTTGTCACCGGTGGCGTTGTTCAAACACAGTACTAATTGTTTGAAAAATGTTTTGTGCCCAAAAACCCTAGCCGCGTTCGCGTGTTGAATCGCAAACTGAATTCTATGCAGCAGATACGAACCAGCCCTCTTGTCACCGGCGACGTCGATCAAACGTGACACTAATTGTTTGAAAAATTTGTTGCTACTCGGACCCCAAGGACCAAACGTTTCAATGTGAATCGAAATACGTAATAAAGAAGTAATTGCATCATGTCGGAAATGGTTTTAATGAAACACACCACGGACGGGGAGGTACCTCTCCCAGGCAAACCATATAGCCTCAAAACTAGCTTTCTCCATCAAAGTGCATCCATCACAGCGGAATTTATAGCTTTAAAAGTGCACAAATTCAAAAAGAGACTTCAATTTAGTGCAACCAGAGCCTGCTCGTAAGTTAGCGCTAATGCTTTTTTGTTCACTTTGACAGCTGAGTAAAATGTACATACAATTTCACACCTTTCGGGTGTTTGTACACAAATGGCTAAAAAGAACTATAGAATAGAAGAACAGACCATATATAGAAATATAGGGGTGGCTTCGAGCATCAGAAGCGATACTGCAGAGATTTAACCAAATATTAAGTTAGCGACCTATTCCATCAAACTATTACGGCAATCTAGTGTTACAATCATAATGGCAATCGCATCGCTAAATGACAACAGAAAGGGCCAGGAACAGAGAGCTGTCCGTGCACCGCGACGAACCCGAATATAATGCATCACGAGCTGGAACTACCGTCACTTTTTATAATAAGTTCAGGTAAAACGAAATAGGCAGGTGGGGCGATCAGGTGATGTCGTCCGATTCGATGACGACATTTGTTTCCAATCTACCTTATTTTTAGCGCAACTACCCTATTTTACTTGAGAGCGACAACAGGACGGATACAGTTGCGCTTCGTTCATTTTGATGTTTTTTTTTATGTCATAGCGGTTACTCGACATGCAGACCACCTGGTGTTAAATCGACCTAATATACATTCACATATAACCTCAAACACAACCTCAAACCGAACTGAATACTTATCTGAGCTCTTACGTCGATGTGTTTAATTTTAAAGTAATATTGTCAGAATTTACACATTTTACTATGTATCACGTTTATAAATAATATATCAGCATTAAAAAATATTTAAAAATGTTTATGTTAATCGTGAGTACCCAATACATAGTATCTATATATAGAAAAGTCGTGTTAGTTACACTATTTATAATTCAAGAACGGCTGATTGGGAGAGAGATAGCTTAGAACCAGGAGAAGGACATAGAATACTTTTCAACCCGTTTGACCGCGGTCCCGTGTGACGTGACGTGACAAAATCACTATAAAACGTTATAACAAAAGCACATCTGACTGGCTAGAATAATAAAACGCAAATGACACCTAAACGTAATTATGTCTAGAATTGTATTTGTGTGTGGTTGACAATTTGATAAGCGTAAATTTTGTAGGAATCAATAATTATCATTAAATTTAGCATTACTTTTAGAATCCTAAATCTACTCATTCATTTTCTCTTAGGCGGGAACGATGTTCGTCGGGCCAGCTAATAATGTATAAAATATAAAATCAGTTCACAGTCTTGCCCTGTTGACTAAGGTTGACCAAATGTAAATGTAATTCAAACAAGTACATCGCATTTTTATTACAAAGATGTTTTATTTTATTACATTTCATGCTTTTATGATCAAATTTAAAATAACGCTATCATGAAAGTCAACCCTCATAATGAGTGGAATATTTAAAGAAGTTTTTATCAAAGTCTTTTCCGTGTATTATGGCGTATAAATAAAATATAATATAATAATATATTTAAAGACCTTATAGACCGAGTGCCAGAAACGATTTTTATGACCAATTTTTTCTTAAGTTATCTTCTTCTTTTTCCTCTTAACACATCATCGGAGGACGTCCCAGCCCCTCTGGGGGAGGGTCTCGAGGTAGTTCTCTTTGCCCAGGCCTGAACTCAGGGTTACACCCCGGCTTAACTATAATAGCTCTCGCCCACTGTTAAGTGGAGGGGCTCGGGATAATCCTTCCGGTATGCTCAACTCCCGCTGCGTCCGCCGTCCGCCAGCTGGTTTTTCATCAATGCTTCCAAGGTGTCTATTATCATGAAACCTTGTGAGACTGTGGTTGGAATTTATAGTAATATTATCATACTATATATTACTACGTAACGGGTATTTACGATTAAAGAGTTTCAATTGAAGATATTTCGAAACAGTTGGATGGTTCATGATCACGGCTAAATTCCAATGTTGAAAAGCTATTGACAGATGCTAATGGTAGATTAATCTTTCTACTCTAAGCCTAGTTCGTTTTTCTTTCCTGAGCTCCGTATCACGACACACAACACTCTGCTAACTTAGCTAATCTAACCATTCCACATAATTGCAAACAAAGCTAGACGCATTATCGCTCTGAATAGCGATCATGATTCTCTGCATGAGATATAAATAAGCCCTCTTGTCACGATTGGACGACATTATTGGCGTACTTAAAAGACTTCAAGATACACCATTTTACGCGTTATTGGCCGATAAAAAATGATTGCTAAAATTTCCAGCCGGCTCATTGACTACAGTAGGTATCGTTGCCCTAAGGGCAGGTTATAATGAGGTTCGACGAAATTGAGGAAAATTCAACGGGCGATTAGAGAAATTTGGGGGTTGTGAAGCGAGGGATTTTTAAGCATTATTATTAAAATTGGCTGGAATTCCAACTGATCGGTCTGTGGTACGGGGGCAAAATTTGTAGTGTTGTTATTTTTTTTACGAAACGAAAAAGAGGATGTCTCTATTCTATTTAATTTGCTACTCCTACGGGATGGTACTGTTAGACTCTTGTCGAGGGAAGACATAGGAATGGATTTTTCTGGCATCGAGGGTACCCTCTTTTCCCCATTTTTCAATGTGAAAAACACCCCACGGACATATTTTTTATTCCGTAACTTGATAGTCAGTAGTACTAGACGTTACTTTCAAGAAATCCATAATGTGGTGTTATATTCATAATCGATCATCCATCGTGGAGTCAACTAACCCTGATCATGCATCGTTTTGAAGCATCATCAGGGCAAGTTGACCCTCGACCATCGATTTTAAAGTACACGTGTTGGCCGTAGTATGTATAATGGTATAATTATTTATTTTTTTTACTTTCGCTGTTTCATAGTACTAGCATTTAAATATGTACCGTCATATATGGTGGTAGCAGATTGTCGATAAATTATATTTTAAACGAATATCATCGCAGTATTTATATTTTTTTATATATATATTTTTTAATATTATGAAAGAGTAAGAAACGGGCATGCAGGCCACCTGATGTTAAGTGGTCATTGCAGTCCATGGACAACCACGTCCAATCTCAAATAGAACAGAAG
>DWON01008248.1:0-12268 GCA_018251015.1 Phocides pigmalion okeechobee
GATACCTAGAATCCTATTGGGGAGTTTTTACGCCACCTTCATAACCCGCCGTAAAACATTACTTGTGTATCGGTTGGACAGGTACATTTGCCGGTTACGTTTTGAAGCGAGGCAACCATCTTAGTCCTCAGGATTAGCATTACGTTTAAGGTCAGATAAGATTTCGGTCGTGTTTGTGGTGTCTATGGGCTGCGACTACTTAACATCAGGTGGTTTGCATGCGCGTTTGCTACACTTCTCATATAAAAAAGTATGGGTTTACACCATTGTCAACCTTACAAATTATTTTATTATAATTCGTTTTAAGGTTTTAATTATTGTAATTAACATTTAATATAAACTACTTTAGAATATTAAAAGCGTCAAATTAAATTCCAACTTCCGGAAACCGTTCCCCGCAAGGCTACGTCACCGGGAGGAGACACTCTAGTGGATAGTCGTAGAGCCTTATCGTTCGGAACCAATTAAGCAGATTGCATTTGTATGGATTTCACATAAATCAGGATCCATAGTGCTCCGTGAGCGAATTCCCTAAGGATAGGGCCAGGAAGCCAGCGTTTATCTGAGTATAAATCTATTGTCATTTGTAAACCAAATATGGCTATGAATATACAAAACGTACTAATCGATATAGTACTTGTTACCTTTTTTAATTTATTTATATGCACAAAAACATCTATACAACATATACATATAGGTAAATAAAGTTAAAATATAGGTAAATGACCTTTGTGCCATTTTTCTAAAAAATGTCATTGTCAGTAAATAATTTTAAATTGTCAGTTTAAATGTACGAGTTTCCAATTTTGAGTTTTACATGTTTTCAAATGTATATTTTTCAATACTCGGTAGAGTCGTAATTTTTATTTTAATTGTTAAAACATAATGAATTTCTGTCCACTAGTAAAATAATGTTCAGTCAAGTTATTAATGAATTTAAGTGTAATGACCACCGGTTCTCATCCTTTAGATTGTTTAGGTTAGGCTTTGATTATAATTAGTTTGAGATTATTATTATGGCACATACTTGTATAATAATATTTCTAACTTATTCTTATTAACATTTAGTTAAAATTTTCTGAATTTTCTTGGCCACACAGCATTCCTACTTAGCGCGATGTCTTTACGTGATTTACTTAAGTTACGCAATTAACGCATTTCCTTACGTCGTACGGTTTCGAGGGGCGATTAGCCGGTTAATTATGAGGGGAGGGTTAAATATAGCGCTTTGATCGCCTGGCGTCAAAAAATAATTTAAGTCGTTTAATCGAGTACATGTAGTTTCGCGGTGTACGGAATCGTAAACGATTTGTGAAGTTAAGCAACGTTGACTGTGGTCGGGATTTGGATGGGTGACCATTGGTGGCAATTGTCAGGAGCGTTACCGTGTTTAGATTGATATGTTAACAGTCAGTCCTTGTTTATGTCGATAGATGTCAGTGGAGGTGTACTCTACGACCTCAAAAATCACTTTAGGCTTGTTTGTATGTATTGCGCATAAAACCATATCGTTTTGAGTTAACGTTTGTATTTCGTAACGTAGGAGAACAATGTTCGACAGAGGAGGTACCACCGCCGCCATTATCATCCGCCGTAAAGCATTACTTGTGTTTCAGTTGGAGTGGTGCGGTTTCCGGCTACACTTTGAAGCGAGATGACCATATTAGTCCTCAGGAGTAGCAACGTATCTACGTTTGAGCTCACATAGGATTTTGGTCGTATTTGTGGTTGCACGTGATGTCTATAAGCTGCGACTACTTAACATAAGATGGTTTGCACGCTCGTTTGCTATATTTCTCACATAAAAAGGTGCCCTACATGTTCTCACATATAAATTGATTGTAAAACGTCATAAGTTTGAAATTCGAATACAAATTTGTATTGCTCTACAATACAAAGTTTATAAGTACCATGCACTACTACCTTAAGTTACGTTACAAAAATTATTATACATAACTTAAAGTATACGCTGTTTATATATTTTGCGTTATGTTTACTCTTTTGAGTCAACGTTTGTATTTTACGCATATGATTTTCATATCCGAGGCCCTATCAAATCGACACCTTGTTAAAGAGGCCTTGTCAAATCGATATTTATTCGAATAATGTAAAAAACCTATTATTCTTATCAATTTATCAAAACTTTAACAAATGACGATGGATAAAGGGGATTTGATAAATTAACACCAATATGGCGGTGTGACATGCTATAACCCTATAATCGTTCCAACCTCGTTACGAATCGATAATTCATAATATCGATTAGTGAATTGTTTACCAATTTTGTGGTGTGTATCTGATTTTATTGTACGATAGATTTGTTATGTTAGTTTTTATGTTGGAAAAGCAAACGAGCGTGCAGGCTATCTGATGTTAAATGGTTTCTGCAGCCTATGGACATTTACATCTAATCTCAAAGAAGACCAAAGTCCTGCCTGAGATGCATAGATATTGCTATTCGTGAGGAACGAGATGGTCGCCTCGCTTGCAAGCGTAGCCGGTAAGGGAATATATGTTTGTGTGCATTGATTCATGTGATAATGGTCGCCATTATTTTTTATTACGATTACTTCTAAGGTAATCCATATAGATACATAGTTAAATCGTAGGTTAGTTTTTGGGCTATTCCTTGTAGTCCAGAATTTTGTCTGTCATAATAGGCGACTAAAAGAGGCTCTCGAGGTTGCAGGGGGTAAGAGTGAAAGCATGAGCCATCCAGCCGAGACTCCTAGAATGACAACGGCGTGGCGTTATAAGCGTCTGCTGGTGTTAGATGACATGAGTCTCCCCGGAACAGACATCAAATAGAGTGCTGTGATAGAGAGATGACGGTTACCTTAGGAGAACCTGGAATCCACCTAAACTACCAAGGAATAATAAGAAGGGGGTTTTTAGTACGTGGAAATCCCACGTAACCCGTATCGCTCCTGCAAAACCAGGTACGTCGTAAGATTACAATTCACACAGAAATCGATATAACAATACATTAATACAAAGTTTAACTCTTATTTTACTTCTTTCAGGGTAACATTTTCAAATTTTCTTTCTTACTGCTTGCCTTATAAAAAGAAGGTATCTGCAAAATTTCAGGATTCCAGATTCAGTGGCTTCGTCTGTGTGTTGATAGCCGAGTCAATCAAATATCTTATTCTTTTATATACATAGATAGATTACAAATTCATTACGTTATACTAATGCCTTAATTACTACAGCGTGTATCCAAACATTGCAGCAATCCTCAAATTCGCAGGTACTAATTACTCGGGCGCCATTGTCGAGCACCCTGTATAAAGCAGTCATCTCGCCCGAGTACCTGCTGCCGAAATAATCCCCTGTTTGTTTCGAATGAAAATCGAAAAAGAATTGGGCGTTCATTAGCGAAGGGTGTAAGTTACGGGGGACGCCATCTGGCGGCCTTTTCTGGAAATCGTTCGACTTTACAATATCGAAGAGTTTGATATCGAGTATCCATATCAAATCAGTCAAATTAAATATTAACATATAATCTTCTGATCAAATCGAATGTATGAGATGTTTGAATAACTAAGGTTGCATGTTTTTGTAAATAGCAGAAGAGTCATATATAATGCTTGATGAATTTTCATTTGCGTCAATTGATTTTTATAATCAACTCAAAATAGAATACATTATCGTTTGAAGTCGATGAAAGACTCGTTTCTTATTACATATTTGGAATAAAAAAGCATACAACATCTGGGTTTGGCTGTTAAAACAGAACATAGAAAGGTGACATTCCACCTATAAGTTTATTTTAAGCAGAACTTAATTTTTTAACATTCAAAGATAATATTTGTTTGAAAATATAACTCGCCCTGTGTTCTATTACAAAGCAAAAACGCCACCATATTAATCCATGCGTTCGACATTTTAGCGATTGGCCTAAAAATAGGTACTCGAGCAGTTTTTAATTTGTACTTCAAGTAAAAACCTAAGGGCACATGAGATGGAGGCTTCGCGGCAACAGAGGAAAAAAGGCATTTGTTTTGACAGAACGAGGGTCGAACGACTGAGTGGAAAGAAAAATATCATGCGCCGAAAATGTACGTAGCCTGTAGAGAGACTGTAATTTTTGGAAATTGCGGATATTGTGTTTTATATTAAACATAAAACTATAAATAGTTCAAAGTACGTAACAGGAATTTTAGCTTATGTATTATTCATTAGACCCATTTGCAAAAAAAACTGCCTAGTTGTATATTGTAAGTTTATAATATATAGCCATAAAAAAATGGCAAACCGTAAGTTTTCGTAACAAGGAGTAGCAATCTCAGGAGTTGCAAGAAATACATCATCACACGTGTGACATCAAATACGAGATCATATCTTTTTAAACATTGACTATAGCAATTAAGTGGGGTTTTTATAATTCTAACAAAGGAAAAAAACTTTATCCATATTTTTTTTGAAGCTAAAGTAGCAAAAAATATATTGATCATTAATCTGTTAGTAAGTTATTATTGCTCCCCATGGACTCCATGGACCAAATTCATTTTCAACAACTCACAACTGAAATCGATCACAAATGCGTTGCTACTCCTAAAGATTTAAAATAATCTAAAGTTTAATACTCTGATATTACAAACAGACATTTCAATTTTATTTAACTTCAGGTGACCTGCATGCTAGCATTTTAATTTTGTTACATATTAGAAAAATATCTTCTATTTTCTTATCTAGCTATGTCTAATCTTTTAAAACGATACATATAATAAAATTGTATCTGATCGCTGTCTGTACATGGCAAATATATTTAAAAATTCATAATGTGCTTTTACATACGCAAGAGAACCCAAAACATTTTTTTTTCAATTTTATCTGTTTTTCTGTATGTCTGTATGTCTGTATGTTTGTGCACGCTAATGTCAGAAACGGCTTATCTGACTTGAATAAATTTTTCAGGATTGTATTGCGATAGGCTTCACTTAACATTTACTGTTTTGTTTCAATCGGTTAACAAATAAAGAAGTTATTCCAATTTATGTTAATCATCACCGGACTAAGTCACTTGCACAGGTAGTAGTCAAATAAAATTAGAAAGAAGAAAGAATGAAAGAAAGAATTTAATCTTAAAAAGAAAAAAATATATACTGTGAACTGCTTATTTGCACTGTAATTGTATTGAATATTTGACCTTAATGCTCTTTCAGTAAACCAAAAAATCAGGAAAGTCTCACTTGATTTTCGAATTCTGGTGACACTGGTAGTCTGCAAAAATGGAAACCGGCTTTTTAATACTTTGATGCTTCCACGAATATCTGTCGGAATACATTCCATTACAGCTCACACGCTTCTGTTGTTAGAATTTCTTAGAAGACTTCATGAAGCGAAGCTAATACTCCAGTAATGTACGGATAACAAGAAATACGTTGTATCTTCTGAACGTTTTTTTATATTACCTACAATAGAAGCAATAGAAATAGTGTTATGTACAATAATGAGCACCTAGTTATAATGAAAATCTAATTACAATAAAAGCCTAACCTTAACAATCTTAAGAGAGTCCGTGCCCGTACGGCATGATACCATGGCCGCTAATCGCATTCTGGCGTTGAATAGCAATCGTAATTCGCTGTGCAAGATAGGACTCAGCCCTTTTTTCACCAGCAGCGTCGATCAAGGCATTAACGCACTGAATAGCAATCGCAATTCTCTGCGTGAGATATGACTCAACCCTTTTGTTACTACCAGCGTCGATCATATGGAGGACTAATTGGCTGAAAAATTGATATTAGGGTCTAACGGACCAAAGGCTTCAAAGTCAAAGCAAAGCACGTAATCACTGCTAAGTGGAACATATTTGCGCCGCTTGGCTTCTGTAGCCTTCGCCGCAATAAAAATAGTACTTATATAATTTAACTGGGGGGTAATACCATCGTCCTGATGTCATTCCCCGTTTAGAAGCAACTCTTGTGTTTCGGTTGGAGAGGTGTAGTTGCCGGTTATATTTACAAACGAGGTGACAGTCTCACCCCTCAAGAGTAACAACGGATCTGCGTGCGAACTCAAATAGGACGTTACTCTTGTCTGAGGTTGTATGTAAATGTCCATGGATTACAGCAAATATGTAAGATCAGGTCGCCTTCATGCACGGTTATTACTTTTCTAACATGAAAAAGAAATAGACACGAAAATTATCACTTTAGAGTAGCGATAATCTTAATATACTAATTTATTTATTATTATTTTTAATGCGAAAGAGTGAAAAACGGGCATGCAGGCCACCTGGTATTATGTGGTCACTGCAGCCCATGGAGAACCACGTCCAATCTCAAATAGATCAGAAGTTCTGTTTAAGGATAGACGCGGATGCGTTCCTACTCTTGAGAACTAAGACGGTCGTCAATAATGTGTATCTGACTACCACACCTCTCCAACCGAAACACAACACATGAAGAACATGTTTCTTTACGGCGGGTTATGAGGATGGCGGTGGTGCCGCCCCGGGCGAGCTCTAACTCGTTACTAACCACTTAACTTAACTACCACCTTTCGAATTATTTATTATTACTTAATATAATTCATCTGTGGCATATTTGGTGCGCCCTATTTAGCCTTTTTCCTTAGTTTCATTGTCCTTATACTGACCATATTGTGAACTCTCAATCAAAACCCAAACGAACCAGTTAAGACATATTATGTTATATTATGTTATGTATATATTCACTGAAAAGCAGATGCAGGCGGATGGTGTGGCACTGTGTCAGGTTTTCAAAGTGGGCTGAAACCGCGGGGGATGCATTCATTATATCAATGTTATACATTAGATCACTCAGTGTAGTCCTTGCAATAAATTACGTGTTCACTTTAATATATGCTTTCAATGGTTATTTGAATTTTACTTTTTATATGAGAAGAGTAGCAAACGAAAACGCAAACTGCTTGATGGTAAGTATTAACCCATAGACATCCACGTACAATATATGACTGAAATTATATCTGAGCTCGAATATAGATGCGTTGCTATTCGTGAGGACACAAGTAATGCTTTACGGCGGATTATGAGGGCGGTGGTGGTACCTCCCCGGTCGAACTATAGTTCTACCTTTAAAATGACAATAACGAAAATCTTAAAACCAATTATCACAAAAGTCTAATCTAAATCTAAAGGGAGTAAATACCGATGCAGTATGATTCAAAGAACGCTAGTCGCATTCCCGAATTGAATAGCAATCGCAATTCTCTGCGAGAGATGAGAACCAGCCCTCTTGTCACCGGCGGCATCGATCAGTGCATAATGTGGAAGTATGTATGTGTATAAGTTCAAGCGTGCGCTTTTGCATGTGACCGTGTATCTCTCTCTCTCTCTTTCACTCTGTGTGTGTCTGTGTGTGTGTGAGAGAGAGAGCCTGTGTGCATGCATAAGTGCGTGCGTGCATGTATTCATAATTTTAGCCTATATATAAACGTCTATATGTAGTATTTTCTATGGTAACCATGTGTACAACTAAATATAAATGTAATACGTGTGCTTGATTTAAGATTATTCCGTATTCCGTGCATACAGTTTGTGAATGGAAGGATCCTTGGAAGTGACATAAACCTTGGCCTTCGCTATACAACTTTCAACATTTCTACGAAAGTTATTTTTCCAACATTTTGTGCCAAGGATCAAAAGAAAATTGAAGTTTTCTTAATTTAAAAACATTATATTAGAGAAACACAAGTTTAATATAAATTAAAACTTTTAATGACTTAGCTACCACCGCTACACCTGTTTTTACCTTATAATAAAGTGAAACTGTTCTGGTTTCATGTGATTCTAAGATACCTATCTCTATATATTATATAACAAAGTTCCCCGTCGCGTCTGTTTGTTTGTTCACGATAAACACAAAAAGTACGGGACGGATTTTCTCACATTGTTCAACCATAGAGAGTGATTCCTGAGGGAGGTTTTGGTGCATAATAAGTTATGTTTTTTTTTTGTGAATTGGACGAGAAATAAAATAGTTTAATTCAATATAGTAATTAGTAATTAAGTCGTCGTTCGAAATAGATGTTTCTAATTGTTACTTTTTGCAACTAAGTAAGGTATCCAAATAAGTAAGTAATGCATGTATGAAAGAAAAATAATGTAAGCAAATATAAACTCTATTAGCCGAACGGAGCTGGGCCGGGTCGCTAGTAGTAATATAAAGATTACAGCTTATAATAAAGGTTATAACATAGTTTGAAGATATTTAAGTTTTCTGCGAAAATTTAAATATTTATAAATATTAATTGTCGTGCCATTGTCTCGTTAATACTGAAAAATATATAGACTCTATGTTTTTGATTGTTTTGTTCGCCTTTTTACAGAGTTGGCTTTTAAAAACAAAATTGGAAAAACACAATGGCTCAGCCGAAAAGTATATGAAATCGAAATAAATAATTAAAATTTAGAACATAATATTAATAACAATAATCTTAAAAATAAAATACTGTTTCTACATTACTCTCCTTGGGCTGAGATTCAAGAAAACTGACAGCATTTAAATTGGTAAACTTGAATAGTAATACCCTCGGATCACTGTCAATAGATGGCGTTAGTTCATATCAATATTATTAGTACGAAGTTAATTGGATTATTTAATATAAAATACAATATATACAAAGAAGAAAATAAGTGCAAACCTAAACACAAAATAGGTAAGTACATATAAAACATTCCTAATTGGTAATCGAAGATTTTCCTTAATAGCAAAAGCATCCTTGTAATGAACATTAACCTTGGCCTTCGGGATATAGCTTCTTGAGTGTTCGTTTCAAAGCTTACGTCAAAGATTACGTACGCAGAGGAGTCTTAAAAATTTACATGTACATAAAAAATGTGAGAAGAGTAGCAAACGAGCACGCAAACCACCTGATGTGTAGTCTCAGCCCATAGACATCCACGTACGACTACGAACACGACTGAAATCCTATCTGAGCTCGAACGTTGCCACTCCTGAGGACTAAGATGGTGGCCTCTCTTTAAAGTGTAGTCGGCAACCCTCGCCGGATTATGAGGGCGGCGGTGGTACCTCCTCGGTCGAATTATAGTTCTGCCACCTTAAGCGTATGTACATGTTGCATAATTTTAAACATATATCGACGCGGTATTTATACACTTTACTATGTAACGGGTATTCAATCAATGCCAATTAATTGGTCCAAAATATCGGCAGTGGAAAATAGTTATCGTGACATAGTAAAATGAAAAAAAAACATGTAGGTATAACCTTTCATTGTACTGTCTTCCTCAATTGTAATAATTATCGACCGCGGAGAAGCATAACTCGGCGGGAAAGTACGAGTATCACTGCTTTCTTCTTTATCTAACGAAAGTAGTTCTTGTGATTTGATTGGAGAGGTGCCGTTGTCGGCTACACGTACAGATGAGGAATCTCGGATCTCAAGAGCAGTACCTCATCTACTTGTATGCATAGGTCCAGCATGCTCGTTTGCTACTTTCCAATATGAAAAAATATAAACAAATATTTTAATTTGTATTATGGCTTTTCGTAAACAAAAAATAAAGAGCTAGGCATACTGTAACTCAACAAAAATTTGTTTCCCATCAAATCACACTGCTACGTACATATCACACGTGTGAAGTCATATAGCCGGAACAACCATAAAATTCGTGTTTTCTGAATAAAAAATACTGCGTCCTGTTTTTTGGTTCTTGACGCCAAAAACAGAACGATGATCTAGACGTCAGGTAGAAAGATTAATCTACCATTAGCATCTGTCAACAGTTTCCCCCGCCCCCGCAAGTTAGCCGTGTCCACGAGCAATGCAACTGCTCCGAAAAATCGTCAATAAAAATCCATTAATCTGGATTACCTGTTGCATAGTAAAATAAATAAATTATATGAATTCGGCGATGATATTCGTTTAAAATCATGGTTTAAAATCGGTCCTTGATTTCCATGTAGGTATGTATCTTTAGACCAATGTCATGTCTATATTCACTCTAGTCTTTGAGACCCAGCGTGGGCGTGTAGCTACGAGTAACGGAGTGTAGCAGCCTTGTCCTGCTAATGCAAGGACCTTCTAATACTGTAATGGTGTTATTGCACACTGATGTCTTAACGAAGGTTGTTTTTAGTATGAAACAGCAAGCACGCAATACACTAATGATAAGTTATCGTCTCTCGATGGCTATCTCTCATTAACTTTTGATTATTTATTTATGTCTTTATTGTAGCACCTGATAAAAGTACAATTTAAAAATAATGATCAGTTATCTTGCCTAATCATGTGTTATTAATTTATGATTATTAGCAGTTGATGTTGAGATATCTGTGGCAGGTGCTAAAATAATGATAATGATTTTATTAATAATGATGTTTCTGTAAGTCACAAATAGTGCAAAATTCAGCAACACAATATAGAAAATCGAACAGTAATTATTTTATTCTCATATATACAATGATGAAAATCTTAAAACTAATTAAAATAAAAACCTAACCTAAACAACCTAAAGGGAGTCCATGCCCATGCAAATCGAACTAGACGTAGGGTAGATCGATTAATCTACCATTAGCATCTGTCAGCAGTTTTACCCCGCCACCGCAGTTTCGCCGTAACCACGAGCCATGCAACTGGTTGGAAATATCGGCAATCAAAAATCGTTAATGGTAACCGGTAAAATGATGATGAATTAAAACAATTATTACAAATTATTTACATACTAAGAATGTATATTATTACATATAGACCTTTTACTGTCCCTTTTATAAAAAATCAGCGTACATGTTAGTCGCCTGATCTTTTTTGGGGGGATAAATCTTTATCCATTAATAAAAAAATTCAACAAATACGATACAACATCAAAAAACGTATATTTTATTAATATGTATCTTCAGATATAATATTCAAACCTTAACAAATTTAGGTACATGCATATTTATCCTAATTTCAGTCTTAATAACTGTAACATAAGATTCAATGTAACTGCATACCATAAATTCACAGTGACCAGTTCGATGAAGCCCCGTGTTTGCTTACAAATTCAGTTGTAACTTCGTATTTTGTAAAGCTTTGGGCGGTAAGAGAAGGTCATTTTATTTTGGGGATGCCAGTCGAAATAGACTTCAAAACAAAGCTTAGTAAGGGTTCGGTCTCAGTGCTAGGAAGAAACGAAGAAAGGCGATATATGGATACCACCAATTTTACCGATGAATACCAATGTATATCTTGAATAGCTAAATGCAAACAAAATAAGCATGTCGGGTATGGGATTCTAATCCGTGGCGAGCACTTGTAATTATTATTGAACTTACAGGTTTAAAAAGATTAATATTTTTTGTGAGAAGAGTAGCAGCTGAACATACAGGTCAACCTGTGACATCAAAAATCAAAATAAGAATCAAATAGTTTTTAGTCAAACTAGATTACATTTTATTATATAACGGGTAATCACGATTATTAATTTCCGATATTTCGAACCAGTTGCATGGTTCGTGGTCACGGCGAAATTTCGTTATATGTATTATAAATTGTATGAATTCCGCAATGATATTAGTTTCAAAGTATATAAAGTAGATTATTTACGGATTTTTTTTTATGTCATTAAACTATGACCAATTCTTTAGGCGTTCCGTTTTGGAGAACATGACTTAAGTCCTATCGAAGTTCGTACGTACTTCTAAGTGTAGTCGCCAATTACACCTCTTTAACTGAAATAAAAGTTTATTCACGAATTATCAGGGCGATGGCGGTACTTCTCCGGAGAATATTATTGTATCACCTATTAGAAATTGTCTTCATTCAAATTGGTTTCATATAGAAAGTTTTCTTGAATGTCACACAACTAACACCGTTTCGGATGATCTTGCCACAAAGAAGGATTGGCGAATAATATATAAATATCTCGTTTCAGATAACGTGTCGCTATAAAGAAAAATCGGTAAGGGATATTTTAACATTTGTTTTATATGGTTTTGTCGCTTACTCGCGTGTCATGAGACAAGTTGGTAAGAAAATCCCAGCGAGCCGTACCTTCGTGCATTCGCTTTACCAAATTACTGAAATTTCATTCAGCTTGTGGACTGTGGCAGATGCGGTGTGATGTACGAATGTTTGGATGCGTTATATGAGGATTTCTCTCGATTAATCTTTAACATTAGAGTGCTCAAGGCCGACGAACTGATTTTAATTCAAATTCAAATTCAAATTCTTTATTGCTAATGCTTATTTTCTAAGTCAGGTCTTACAAATCAATATAAGTACAAGCATGCACCCTGTTAGGGTATTGCAATATAATATTTACATAGTTTTG
>DWON01008249.1:0-12267 GCA_018251015.1 Phocides pigmalion okeechobee
ATCAGGTGGCCTGCATGCTCTTTCACAATAAAAAAAACTTAATCCGACAATAATAAGTGGTATCACATAAATGAGTATAATATATATCAAATAATGATACTACTACCGCTAAGTCTCATATTACATAAGGAATATATTTTTATTTGCCACCCTTATATATATATATATATATGTTAAAGAAACTATTATTATTCAAATTTTCATACTAAGGGGACTTTTGTACATTTACTAAAATATACGTAATTAGGCAGTAATACCATGCTACATCACACAATATTAATTGTAATAGGTAAAAGCGTTGAATCATATGCTCAGATATAAATTTTATTTTCATCAAAGCTACATATAAACAAGTATACAAGAAGTGATTTTTTTTAACTGAATTCATCATTTATATTCCATTTCAGTTTAATTCGTATGGGATCGAATCTACAACTTTTTCTTTGCGCTCGCGGTCAGATTGATTCTAAAGTCAATATAACGTTCTGTTGATGTAAACAGTTTAGTTGCTGATTTCTTCAGCATTTGGTTATTTAAAAAGCGACCAGCTTACGATGAAATATATCGGTACGGGGGCGGTCTGACAGAGAGATAACAGACAGTAACTGCACGTCTCGTTAGGCGGTACAGCTAGCGCTGACCCTTTTATCTATCAAATCTATCTGCTATTTCTTTTTCAATTTACATTTTGCAAAGTTTTGCAATGTCGTTAGAGGTAGAACTATATTTTGCTGCGTACATAATCTGCTTGAAAAAATAACTGACTGGGTTAGAGATGTATGTATGGTTCCTGGTTACAATTATAAGCGAGAGAGTATCATTTTCAGGAGAAGAGACACATCTTCAAAATCAGATAGAATGACATTATCTGAGAATGGGCTGCAGGAACCATTTAACATGAAGCTAGCATGCTCAATTGCTACCCTTCCAAATAAATATTGTTTTTGTATAATAACCTTGTATGCTTATTATATCAGGTATCACTATTATTAATTAATATTAAATTTTTATACATACATACAGGAAAACCGGAAAACATTGAAAAAACATGCACCTTTTATGGTGATATTCGTATTTTTTACTTTTGGCATTTATTCCTACTATCTGCCAATTTTTTTTTTAAATGCTACCTTGTGAACCTTGTAAATCAAAAAATACAGCCCTTTGAAGATAGAGTAGATGGACGGACGGTGTAAGCTTAGTAATAGGCTTCCATGCGAAACCCTAATAAAGCGGATTTATACGTTTTACTATCAAATATATAAGATCACAGAATTGTGTGACCTAATTGTCTTATGGTCTGTGCTAAATTGTCTTTGTTATATATCTATTGGAATTACTTTATATAACATATTACAGCAAAAATACTGATCTTGTCTACGATCAGTTTTCACCTTTCCTGTATTTGGATTATTGGATTACTTTGCAACTTAATATCAGGTTGCGTAATTGTCTATTTGTTGTAAAATTAGTAAATGTTTTATTATTGTACATTTTGATTTAAAATTGTTTTTTTTCTTATAAGACAGAAAAATATTTTTTAGTGCAATGATAAAAAAACAACCATATAAATAGATGTACATAACAAAAACTTTTCAAAATAATACTAGCTTTACCTTAATACCTCTTTATCTGTCTCTATGTAGGTGCTAAGCTCAAAAAGTAATGAAGTGATTCCCCTGAAAATATGCAAATTTCCTTAAGATTGCTTTAAATTTACCTACTTTAATCTCTCTACTTCTGTAAAAGCGTAATAGAAGAGTTTTTAATTAAAAACCTAAAAGTACTACAGTATTATGAGCAAAAACACGGAAGTAGATAATTATTCAATTTTGTTTATATATTTGCGTTTCAAGGAAAGTGTTAACCTACCCTGCACAAATAATTAGATATACTGTCGTTTAAAAAAAATATTTTAAACGAAAACCAAACTTTTTTCCAACATTCAAATGTTCAACGTTCAATAAATAGAAGCAAGTAAATCGTTTTAAATTTGCATTGTCTCGCAAATGTGTTAGGAAAATAGTAACATCATAAATTATTTCGTGCGAATATATTTTCTAAGGACGTGTTTATCTTAACTAATTAACTATTTAAGTAATGAGAAGTCTAGAATGCTAGCGTCTTGAAATCGAGTAAACAACTTAACGAGGATTAAATCAAGCCTGAGTTGGAAGATAGAGCTAGTCCGAAAATACTTGATAAGGGTACAGCGATAGACTATGTAAATTTCTTCTCACAATGCTATCAATATTTTAATCTCAAACTTCGTCATAATCTTATTAGAAAGGGATACTTACTAGTAATAACGGTTAAGTAAAAATCAACACTTTTGATCAACTTACCTACTCAAACTTGCCTGATGTATACTAAGCTGTTGATCAAGTGGTTTAGCTTAATGGACAACCTAACATAAACCCTAACTTGACCTAGTGTCCTGACCTGGAAATAAGGTAACTATACATACGAATGAAGTAGCCTGTTTTATCCATGATTCGAAAGTTAATCGTATGTCATTCGTAAGAGTAATTCCTATTTGCAAAAAAAAAACAACTTTTGGTGTTTTCTGGCTCGTTTTGGAGTTTTTTGTTATGGACTTACAATAAACTCTTTGACCAGCTAATTATAGCTAATATATATATTATGAATATATATATATTATGAAAGAGTAAGAAACGTTAAGTGGTCACTGCAGCCCATGGACAACCACGTCCAATCTCAAATAGAACAGAATATTAAGGATGGATGCGGATGCGTTCCTACTCTTGAGGACTAAGATGGTCGCTTGCAATAATGTGTATCCGGCAACCACATCTCAACCGAAGAATATGTTGCTTTACGACGGGTTATGAGGGTGGCGGTGGTGCCGCCCCGGGCGAACTCTAACTGCTCTACCACCTTCAAAATATATATATCAAAATATACTAGTGTAAATCGGACGTTTTTATATAAAATATGTCGTTTTTATAAGTAGAATAACCGGAAACGAATCGTTTTAATAATATATTAACCATTTACCAACTATGAATAAATGTATTAAATGTTAGTCTGTATCCTGTTTACATTCTGTCTGTAAATCTAGCACCAAATAAACTACAATTTGTTTTTCAGAATAATCAGTTATTCATCAAAAATGCATTAAAAGGGTCATCTTTATATAATTAAATCCCCTAATTATTTATTTTTTTGAAAAACCAGGAAAAAATTCATTTGAAAACAACATGAGAACGAAAAATATACTAAACAAAAACATGCACCTAAATGAATAATAAAAATGTGAAATACTCGTATATACTCCAAAAAGATTCATTTTCACTTCGCTACTGTTATGTAGAGCTGGGATAGCGGCGAAAATTACATCAACACCGCCCACTAGAGACATTGCAGATGAGCGCATGTTGTAGAGTCGAGAACTCACTCAGGATATTTTCTTTAAAAATACAAAAACCTAGCGATAAGGTGGGTTACGCGATAGAAAACACTGAAAGTCTTTAGACATTAAAATCACCAAAATAATTGACAATACAACTCCTGCTTTGGAATATGCACAGATAATCTATTATGCAAAAGTATGTAAATAAAAATCAATAAAATTGTAGTTATATGTTTGTATTTAGTAGAGAATAGCCATACTCAGATTTGAACGATTTGAAATAACATAGAATGTTAAAAATTTAAATCCATGTAATTTTATCTCATAAAGACAACACAACAGACATAGACCAAACAATAAAATTTCTATGTAGAGATTTCATATCCTAAAATTGGTGGATGCAAAATGATGGACCTCGTATGTAGTATACGAAGACCCTATTGGATTCTACAATTTCACATTGAACATATAACATCCTTACGTAAAATGCCAGTTAAATCAGAAAGTGTATATATATCCCTCTGTATTCATCATAGCAAACAAGAAAAAGTTAAAATCTTGGACAAAACGGAATACTTAAAAAAGTGGAAATATTGTCTAAAATATAACTATTATATTAATTAACATTGCAATCAGTTATTGGTATATAAAATGGTCACTGCCTATGGATATTCGTAACTATCACATAAAACATCGTTTCATATGTAGCTTTTATGGTTCTAAAAATGTAAACCAAAGGCCGAAAAATAAAAGACACAAACAAAAAGTAACACTCTTCCTACCCTTTTGTTCTTAGAAATAGGTCTGCATTCAGCCTAATTTTTGTGGAGAACCGCAGTGTTCACCCCGCCATTTTCAGTGCGGCCTACATACAAAGCCTCATATTTGTTAACACGCTTACTTTAGGTCAACCTGTATCTATGAGTATGTAACACGCAACCAAATTTTCTACACTTCTATTGTTATATCCTTATGAAACTAACGCAATGTATTCTGAACATGAGGCTGTTTTTTGTTAATGTGAGAACAAACTGATGTTAAGTAGTCGCAGCCCATAGACATTCACGTACAACCACAAACACGAACGAAATCCTATCTCTGCTAGGACGTAGACGCGTTGCTACTCCTGAGGACTACGATGTTCGCCTGGCTTCAAAGTGTAGTCGGTAGCCGCACCTCTCCAACCGAAACAAAGGTAATGTTTTACCGCGGATTATTAGGGCGGCGGTGGTACCTCCCCAGTCGAACTATAGGTCTTCCACTTCTAAATGATGTAATATTATGATACAATTGATGATGGAGATATAAGGTACACACAAGAAATCCATAACGGAAAATTCTATACTAACAGTTCCAATTATCTTGATGTGCAGTTTCCGACCACTTTTATAGTCTTAATGTAAGCAAAACCTCTTTCTTATATTTAAGTTTAAAATCCTAAAATCAATCTATTCATATATTTTTCAACTTTTACAATGTTAAAATCAATAACAATATCATCAAAAAAGGTATAAACCAATATATCCGTGGCTTCAAATAAACTTATTGTGTTTATATATTTATTTTATTATTAAGTAAACGATTTCACCTCGTTATTTATTTTAATAACCAATAGAATAATATATTGTAGTTTAGCAACTATGTAACGAAATGTTCGCTAGAAAATATTCATCACTCTCAATCGTTGTCTATGATCTGTCAGTTTCATCGTCGTCCTACAAAAGCAGTAATTTATGCGAAGCTAACTAATTGCAGTATAAATAAAGTGCATAAATTTGCGGGACCTCGCCTTAAAGTATGCAATTATTTGGACTACCTTTGTCTTAATTAAATAGATGAAGACAGTTACTTATTAATTGATACGGGTAAACAATCTTGTTTAGTAGCCTTAATGAATTTTTTATCGCTCTAAAAGATTGAAATGACAAAGACGCCTTTTTTAGCAACAGTAATTGTTAGTAAAATCCTTACGTCAATCTGCTCAGTGAAATGATTTGACAATGATTAATCATTAAATAAAATCTGTTTCTAAATAATTAGCACATGCTGTAAAATATATTTAACACAAACATAGTCCACAGTTGAAGCGAAATGCAAAATATTCAACAAATAATTACGCGATAAAAATTAAGTAGTAATGTCAATCATCGATCAATCAATTGCTTTGATTGATTGATCGATGAATGCGTGGCTAATTGTTCATCGCGAAGTTTCAGTCTTCCTCAATTTCAATACATTTAAATTTAATATTTTTAATGGCTTGACGAGCGTGCTCAGACTCTTGTGATAGATGGCAATTTTTTGATAAAAGTGATTTTGACGTTTTTATTAAATCAGCTTACCTACCTGTTATTATTATTAAAAAATGGATTATTTGTGCACCAATGTTAATTTTATTGTATGTTATTCATAACATCGCATATGTTACAAATATGCGTTTTCAAATAAACCCCAATCTCGCCAATAATATCACTGACCTGATGAATAAAGGATACAAAGGATACTTTTTATTCGAAAAATGAAATGCTTTGCATGTAGATTTTGCATTTACTATTTACATTACTTACATTATATTGGTGAATATTGACCAATATATAATTTATCTGTATACATCGCTACCTATCATTGCTTTAACATAGATCTTATCCGGTAATAGCTTAAGAGTTTTCCTTTATGCTATCAAAGATATGTGAACTTTAGCAACCCTCTGTTCTCTTGTGTGACAAATTGGTAAACAGGTTTTGAATCTGCTATGGAAAATATAATGGAGTATGATAAGCGAAAATTTTTAATGTAACGGGATCTAATTTTAGATTTCTTTAAAATAACACTGGATCAAAGCAGAAATCTCTATACAATTATCTATATACAATTATATAATACCTCGAAAAAAATATGTTCCTAACAACGGCTTAAAAGCTTCTCCCTATTGTTTACGAGTAACGGTATGCAGATGTAAATAGACTCTGGCTTTTAATTCACAAACAACTCATAACAACATAAAACAGGATTACATAAACGTATACATAATAATGAAGCGCTTTAAAAGCGAATAATTAATTGTAAATAATAATAAACACGATTTATGATTTTCCTTAAAATTTACAACTTAAAAATATGTACAAACATAAAACTGATCTTTCATATATAGGTGGGAGAACTTTAGTTCGACCGGGGATGTACCACCGCTGCCCTCATAATCCGCCTTAAAACATTACGTGTGTTGTGGTCGGTTGTGGTGCGATTGCCGGCTACACTTTGAAGCGAGACGACCATCCTCAGGAGTAGCAACGTACCTGCGTTCGAACTCGGACGGGATTCCGGTCGTGTCTGTAGCGGTACTTAATATCAGGTAGTTTGCATTCTCGTTTACTACTCTTCTCATATAAAAAAGTATGTATCGTTTAATGAATTAGACACAATATTCATAAAAATACATTGATTATCTCTTTATTGTCTTGGATCCCTAAACAAAATTAATATACAGGGATAAGAATTCTCGAACATAAATAAAGAGTTTCATAACGCAAAGTACGGGCCTCATCTTTCCCAAAACATCCTAACTAGGAAAATGTTTAAGTAACTTATCGGATCTACATTATGTAAAATCCATGTGTTTTTGTCTGTCTAAGTTTCCTCATTTTTTTCAAAGTAACAAATATAAATAATGGTTGTAGGCTTAATTTTTCTTCGGATCTTTAAAATAAATGGTCGCGAATAATTCGACGTCGTCTCTCTGCATAACTTCTAGTTTTCATTTCGTCAACAATTGCCTCACTTGTTCAACATATATTTATAATGCTGGTGTACACGCGGAAGTCGACGCGGGCGGGGCCGTGGGCGGAAAGCTAATTTAAACACAAAAAATATAGCATTTATGAATTGTCTATCATAACTTCAATTACGTACAAAATGTACACTAATTTGGCTAGATTTAAACATTTTATTATATAATAGAGTAGTTGCCTACACAAAAATTGTCATGGCTCAGCCATCATTTGTAAAATTTTCATGTTGGGAGATCGAGGATTCCAGTCATGCACAACTAGTTTGCGAAATATATATGATCATCTGTTTGAATATATGATATTTCCGTTGATCGAAACCAAATTCCTAGTCCAGTGCAATATACCTAAATTTTATGTGAGTTCCAACTCCTCGCATACACTGGCGTGATGTTGGGTATACCTAAATCCTTAAGACCTGAAAAAAATTCTTGCCCCGCTGTTAGCTAAGAATAGTATCTAACAAGTTGATAATCATTTTAATTAATCCAATATTACGATATTTGTATCATAAGAAAAACTAAACGTATAGAAACATGGCGGTTTGTTTTTATTTCGTTTATTTTATGTTTAAAGTAATATTTAAATATATTTTTAATAACAGTACATTTTAGAACTTACAAGTATTGAAACATTCAAAAACAACTTTTTAGAATTTCAAAACGATGGAATTTGTTTTATAATCGACTTCTTTATCGTGTGTCATTGCTTTAATAAATACTGATTTGTACATCTACTTATTTATTATTCTATAGTAAGATACCTTATAACTGTGTAAATATTATACTTTAAAATTAGATGAATCTAAGAGATTTTATTCAGTTATTTAGTTTCCTTTCATGGATTTGATTGCGATTAATGAAATTATCTATCTACGATTTTAATATAAACTTGGTACCCAAAAAAATAATAAATCATGAAATGCATAAAAATTACCAATGTAATCATTGTTATCATCGGCAAATAAAAGTTTTTCGTGGTTACAAAATAAACTTATTATCAACTTACCGACTTCAAATAAGTAATCCACAATACTCATGCGGAATATGCACAAGTTTCAGGTACCGTGGCTAGTTTGCAATTTCATAAAGAACAAAAACATAAAGGCGTCACTTTGTAAATATTGATAATCGCGTCGTAGCGACTCAGACGGAAACGTGCGACGTTACCGGCGACCGTGCCCGCACTACTGCGGCTGCTATCTCTTGAACGGTGAACGCTCGACCATCAGCAACCAGCGTAGTCATATCCTCACCCACATTACATTTTTTTATAAAATTAGAGCAGCAAACGAGCCTTTAATCCAGTGTGCCTATAGTGGTGTCACGTGTTTATCCCCGCATGTGCGTCTATAACCAATTCTATACTGAACAGGAGTCTCACCTAACGACGACTGATTGAAATTGTCCCTTCATATGTAAGTAAGTCAACAACCACACTTTTCCTTCAAAACGTAAAAATTTGCTTCACGTTGGTACTACATGTTCTATCAACAATAACTAAGTACTTATATTTCAACTATCGATTTAATTTTTTAAGAGTCCCCTCTTAAGGTAATTATAAATGCATCACTATATCTAAGGTTTATTGTATCTCATTTTTAATACCTTTCAGTGTTTAACACTGCAGCTCAAAGAATATTTCCAAAGAGACTATAAAAAGGTGTGGCAGTCCTGCTTCCACACCTTTTTTGGAGTCTTGTGTAACTTCCAAGGGCTGTAGCTTGAGAAATGCACTAATAAAATAAGTCTGAAAGTGTTAGATACAGTTTACATTCACCAAATTATTATTTCCCATGTACAAATGTTTACGTTACCGAAGTTTCACAAAATCTTTACCTTACGTCATTTTCCGCTACCCTTTAAAATTCATCTCCTTAGTTTGACAAAATAAAAGCTTTCATAGACTAGACAGAATTAAATTTTACGATATAAGTGAGTTCTTGTTTATAGTTATATCATAACTTCTGCACCAAATTACGTATTTAAAACATGTATCTACGTACAGCGAATCTAATGCAAACCAAATGATTTATAGTGTACCCTTAACAAGGCAAGGGTTGTCCTAAACAGATGTTTTTTAAATCTTGCAAGTAAAAAGTGGGTTATGCATTAAACATATGAACTTCTTCTTAGGAAATAAATCTGGAACCTCTAGACGATTGCATCAACGCCGCCTTATACTTGCACTTACTTGCATGCGTGTACCCCTTAGACTTCTTCCGTGCTTTCATAGCCTTAGACCTCATCTCTCCCATACCAATATATCCTGGTACGACAGGTAATAACCACAACAAGTTAACCTTATTGAAATTTAATAAAAAATAAGAGACCTCACTTCAAACGCACACAACTCTGAATCTCACACTACCCTCAGCTGATAAAATAATAAAGTTTAGGTAATCATATCAGGTATTCGCCACCGTTCTATAACTTTTCAACTAATAAATAAATAATCTAAGAAGAGACCTATGCTTATGGTCGTTTTATTAAGTCGTCAGCGACCTGTTACTGTCCCATAGCTGAGCATCAATTCTCTCAGAAATAAAATTCTGTCATTGTCCATTAGGCATGCCAAAAGCGGATTAGTAGACTTCCCACTTAGGAGTGGGAGCTTTATGGAGAACTCTGACATGTAGGTTACCTCATATTTTCCTTCACCTTTAAAGCAAGTGATAAATAAATTTAAATAAGCTTATAAATTTGAAAAATCACAGGCTTGAGTCAAAGATTCGAACCGGAACCGTAACTACTGGGCTATTACTTATTCTATCTATTGTGATGTATTAATGATGATTTTATTAAACTGGTTCATATTTAAATTTGGTATGTTTATTTCTTTTAATGTTTAATTTCTTACACCTTAGTATATATATATCCTTTCGTGAAATGTGCTCACCTGGGCGAATCTGTAGAGTTCAATGTTTCGTAGCTTTAAAATCCAAGAGAATTAGTCCCGACCGAGCTGTTACATTGTAACTTGTAGCCTCTGATATAACAATACATGATATACTTTCTGAGTAAAATTAAATTTGCGCACACATTTAAATACATTATTCAAATTCTTGGGATCTTATTTCCACACGTGCTTGCCTTACAGCAAGATGGTTAGAAGAGTAGCAAGCAATAGTGCATGCCTCCCTACTATTAAGTGATTGCTGTTTTCATTGACATCCTTTGCTCAATTCTCATTGGAAACAATTGTAGGTAGTCGGATTGCCACTTCTGAAGGCGGAAATAATAGTCATGTTTGTAATCTAACAACCACATCTGTCCAACAAAATCTTTGCTTTACGTTGGATTATGGCAGCAACGATGGTACCTCTCCCGTGGAACATTAAACTGTGAATTGTTAGGAGTCAAAAACAACCATAAAACAAAGTATGTTTCGAGGATATTGTAACAAAGAGTAAGAGTAGAACGTTAACTGTACGTGAACGTTAACTACACATTACCGCGTTTAGTCGTGACGTGCCTCTATTTCGTTAATAGATAAGGAAATAGCCATTACAGCTATTTCGTCTTCATTCGTTTGGCACATTGAATAGTCTTGTTACAATATACATTTACACAATATGGAAAATTGGGTATCTACACAATGCGTCCTAATTTACTACTCAGAGGTGACAGCGGATCTCAGGTAAAGTCTACTTATCTTCACAATCATTTTTCAATTTAAGTAATGCATTCAGAATAAAGTTCCTTTTAGGTAGATTAGTATTGTTACAAGTATTAACAAAATAGTTGTTTATACTGTTTTTTAGTGCCCTATCAATGGGAGCCTCTAAATTATTCTAAAATTTAACATTATTCACCTCGCGTAGAAGATTGAATTTATTTGTTGATGTGTTTCATTTCGTATATTTTCGTACAAGGGCTTAGTGAAACCTTCAAAAAACCTAAACCATTATCTTGTTTTTGTTTTACATGTTAATATATCGTTTTACAAAATTTGGAAAAGCTCCGGGCAATAAAATTAGGAAAATTTTCTATTTTTTTAACAGACTATAGAACTATAGAGCAGCGGGTACCACATAACAAATGAGCTTTTCAGTACAATATTATAAACGACATGATGCGTTCCATTTCTTTAACAATTTAGATTTGAAAAAGATACAATATTAGTGGATATTAAATGTTTTAAACCTTACCTTGTTTCTCTTTACTTTTAGAATGTCTGCATTTTCTCGAAGAGCGAACTAATAATAAATTTCTGCAATTTTTTACCAGGAAAAGTTGAAAAGTTATTAACCACACTTTTATGCAAAAGTTATAAATTGCGTGCTCGTCCTCTGTATGACCGCCAACAGCGAGTATGTGCTTTAATCAATATCAATTTGTTATCTATAGATTGATACTCACATAATTAATAGATATGGTTGTTTAATTTCCATTCCATTCCATTATCATCATTCTATATTCCAATTTATAAATAAGATACAATTGTAGTTCAATATCAGAATAATATTTATATGTTAATTGCGTTATAACAAGCTACTTTCTCGTACTCCTTTTCATAAACAAAAATGTTTGGAAAGTGAAAATTAGCTATTAAAAAATTAAAAAGTTTTTAATGTTATATTATAGGTGTAACTTTTGATATTTGTTGACTTAAATTTGTTATAGATAAGTACATATTTTCATAGTTTCAACTGATAATGATTTTAACTAATGTTGACATAATTTGAACTTGATTTGTAGCAATTCGGTTCATGTGATATCACATTAGTTATGAAGCTAACATTATTAGTTATTTAATTACGATATCGTGCGTAACGAATGATAATAAGTTTATTATTACATTTAATTAAGTATCCTTTTGTTTTATCAAATTTAGACTTAATTCTGTAGGGATTCACATAAAATAATATAGCAAACCTTAAATTTAACAAGGAAAAGTGAAACGACCGACCTCCTCCGAGAAATTTTGGTAAATCTTCAGTCCCTTTGTTCATGTATTAATTTACCTTCATACATAAAGTAGGGTTATTGAACTTGTGTTGAAATACGTGGTAATTCACTCTCCTACTCTATTGAATAGAGAATATGTTACACCACCCTACTGAATGCAGAATACATTAGTTACGAGATAATAGCGCAGAAAGGGTTT
>DWON01008250.1:0-12267 GCA_018251015.1 Phocides pigmalion okeechobee
TATAGAAAGAAAAAGTCAATTAGGGTATAAATAATGAAGAAGAAATCAAAACAATATTTAGATTTCGATTTCATTAATACTGAAGCACACAAATTCAAATACACCTTAGATGTCTATAAAGAATAGCAATATAAATTGAAAATTGAAACAAAAGTAAGAATCAACTACACTATACTATTTAATAAACAAAGTCATTTCAACATCATGTCCATTGGGATACTTATGCAATTATTTGTATACTAAAATAATATTTAGTAGAAATTAAATATACAAATGTCAAAGAAAGAAACCTTCAGTAATCAATAATTATAGCATTTGTCAAAAACAATACACTATTGCATGTCAAAATTAACTAAGTCTAAAATTAACATTATATTACCATCTCTGTACAATCATTATAATGATTTTAGTTTATTTGGTTTAATTAATTAGCATTTTGTCTTTAATAATGTAGTCATAATTTGTACTACAATAACTTAATCAGTCTTGTATTTTTCTGCTTTAGCCTCTAACTTGGATGTTATTTGTTTCAAGTCAACATTTTTATCTAATTTGAGATAAGTTGTATTCCTTATATCATGCAACTTTATCCACTCAGGAACTTCATCTGCCAATAATTTTATATCTTTTTGTAGTTGAGCAGAAGATACATGTGATTTGAAACTACTATCTAACTTCGAAAGTATAACATTGAGAGCTAAAACGTTCTTTCTCTCTGTAACAAATATGTTTCTTAAAGTTTTTGCAAGATCTGGTAAACGGGTGTAGACTGTATACTTTTCTTCATTTTCCGAAGATCTAGTCATTGATTCGAGTGCCTTAGCTGCTTGTTTAGCCTTTACCTTTTCTAGTAACGAAGCGGGCAAATTTCGCAATGCAGGATTCAAAATAGTTATACCACTGGTTCCAGGCAAACTTGTCTGAGTTGAATTTGAAGTTGATGTTGGTGAAGTAGTTTTGCTTTCCTTAATACCAGTTATTAATTTTTCTTGTTCAGTAAGTCCTCTAGCTTTAGCTTGCGCAAGTTTTTCAAGAGCCCTCTCCATTTTTGTATTGCACTTAAATAGCTCTCTTGCCTTCGCAAGGACATCTTGAGCAGAAGAAAACTTTTCTGCATTTGGTATCTCAGGCAATTTGGTAGTTTCAACTTCTGGTACCTTTTCTAATTCAAATTCTGGATGCCACCGGACTAGTTTATTGTCTGGTATCTCAATGGGAGGATCTAATGATAACAAATATTGAGCATGATACTTTTTAACCAATTGAAGTAAAGTGTCATAGAAATACCTGCGTCTCTCAAGCAGTACACTAGGATTCATTACTTTAATGTCATTTGGCAGTATGGGAGAGATCACCATCTCATATGCTTCTTTGTTTGATGATGTTGTAAAGTTTTTAATTTTTTGAATCTCAAAGTTATAAAAGTCAGGGACCAAGTGTTTTATTTGAGCCAAATGCTTTTCTGAAAAGTTCCTTTTAAGCATTTCTTGAACTGACGGCTTTAATTTATTGAAGGTTATTTTTTCGTTTCTATTGTACAGTAAGGAAACCACTGTTTCCATGCCACGGAATAATTCTGCAAGGAATCTGTATTGATGAGGTAAAGGCAGACTTGTTGGTGAAGCAGCAAGAGATGCATGTCTAATATATGCTGGTACCTGGAAGATTATTTTTACATTTAAAAAAAGGAATTGCCTACTTAATGCTCAGTAAAATGTTCTAAAACACCTTTTATATTTCATAGCTTGCATTCCACTTCTATTCACCACTTAGAATATAATATTCATATTTATTGGACAAAAATGTGATTCATTAATTTCACTAATATTTAAGAGGATCCTAGTAATTAATAACCACAGTACATACCAAGCTAGCTACTACAATAAGTGTACAGAGTGAACTGTTTAATGTTTGTATAAAGTTTGTCATAATACAATGTACATTGCCGGATTAGCCACGTAGCAAGAGTAGCAAATGCTACAGGCCCCACAAGTTGGGGGGCCTGCAGTCCAACACACCTATCTGACCGTAAAAAAATATCAATTTAGATAGGAGCGTAAAAATATTTTGTTAGGCTTTGCTTCACTCCCACCTGAAAATCTAAAACTAGATTTCGTCAAGTTAAATCTTATTTGACATTAACCATTACACAATTAATTAACAGATTTAATACATTTTTAAGTTGATCAACATGTTCAAATAAAAAAGGAATTTTACTCACTTTTAATGTTAATGTCTTAATGTTTTTGGTGTTAGAAACAACAACTCCCGATAAAAATTTTTTTAGTTTTTGTTTTTTTTTTAAATTTCATAATACTCTTCAGCGGATCCCTTTTGAAAATATTGTTTATTTTTTTTTTTCGATTAATAATAATGGACTATTTATATAAGGTAATATTTTTATAAGAGCTAATATTTTTAGGGCATGTTCGGACCATGAACCCAAATAACTTTACAATGAATTTATTTCGAAAAATTAACACATTTTTGTTCTGCTGCAAAAACATCAGCTGAATAATTTCCTATGGGAATACTAAAATTTTGTGACCTAACATACCCTTTAAATATTTGCATTTTAAAAAATATGACCTTATATATATCTATTATATTTCGAAAAAAGGGGAACTATTAATTTTTTTACTCAGTCACGATTTGTTGTTGCTTGATTTGTTAATATGTATATATATGATATACATAAATTTTATGAGCGGATATAGCTGATCTTTTTTTTAATTGTTTATCATATCAAATCAAAAAAAGATCCAAGAAAAAATGGGCCAAGAATGTCTTAATCATCTCACTTAGATGAATATAGAGTATGATTTACTTAAAAAAGTTGACATTGAAAGTGTTTATTGATGTTCATATTGAAACCAAGGGCCTTTTGACAGAACTTGCTACAGGCCCCATGCTGGCTTAATTCAGCACTGGCAATGTATTATGACAAACTTTATTCATGTGCATAAGTAATGATAAATCATTTTTGTTAATTGTATGAAGCATCTAATGATACTATTATGAGTTAAAGAAAATACTTAAATAGTTGAAAATAGTATCTAATTAAGTTAGGTGCTCAGTCAAGATTCCAATAAGAATTAGCCTTAATAATTTATGTCATTAATTAAGTACATAAATATTAATTTGTTATTAATATTGCATGATAAAATTCATCACAATAATCACATTATAACAAGCTTACATTTATTAATGCAGCCTTTTTATTTATTAATGTAAATAGGTTAATTTACATAATGACAAAGATCATCTGGAAGACGTAACTTAAAAAATATTCAACAATATAAGTGTGATCGTAATTATCAATCCATTAAAATAACTAAATACCTACAGATATTTATAATTAAAGAGAATTTTATTTTTCATTGTTACATTTCATTTTTTTTATCGAAGTTTGCCAGCCAAATGCTTTTTATGCATCTTATTAACCTGTAATTACAACAGAATGAAATAATATATATGTTACTGACCTTACTGGGACTCTTAACAGGGCTAACCACAACCTTTCTTGGAGAGATAAGGGATTTTACATCAGCATTGTCTTCTTGTTGTTTAACGGGAGACAATAACTCATTGCCAATCAAAGATCTTTTACTTGGACTGAAAAAAAAACAAATTAAAAATTTTCTACACATTTAAAAGTATTATGTATTACTGATACAATTAATCAACTATTTAAAAGTTGCTTTATGCAATGCATGATACATTTTACATAAAGCTTTTCTTAAAAAGGCCGCTAGCAGAATTCCCTTTAATAATAAATGTCTTGGAATGTACCTTATATTAACCTTCAAACAAGGAACACCACAATTATTGCTGTAATTACTAAAGATTAGGAAAACAAAGTGCTATAATGCAAAACATACCTTGAAGAAACATCCACGTCAATAGACTTGAAATCTTTAAGATTACGCTTTTCAGTACTTTCTTTGAGTTCTTGAATTCCTTTACTGATGCGTTCTGCCCGGGCTCTCAATTCAGATAACCTAGAACTGCCCGCTAATTTCTTTCTAATATCCCCAAGACTCAACTCCTTGCGGGCAGTGTTGATATTTGTTTCACTTTTGGAAGTTACGCTATTTTTTACAACGTTTGTAGCATTTACTTTCTTTGCAAACGGTTCCACATTCTTCTTCACCTCTAGAGCTTGTTGTTGTATACATGATGCGGGTTTTAATTCAGCTACTCTTGAAATATCGACCTTGAATCCTTTTGCTTGAGGGAACTTAAGTTTATTGCCCACTGGTGCAGAAATCTTCCATCCACACTTAGTTTCTGAAGTTCGATCAATGTGGGCAATCTTGTTCTTAGAACTTACAATATCATCAGAAGCAGGTCGTTTTCTACTGTTAAAAAACGTAGTGATTGTTGTTTGTGACATTTTAAATAACGAACACAATGTTTTAATCAAAATAACGCATTAATTTTTTATCCCAAAAACGGTAACTTTTGACTTGGTTAAGCAGAGCATCCAGTTACAATGACATAAAACTACAAAATGCGCGCGAAACGCGCGGTGGCATCATCAGTGTTGCCACTTCGCGGTGATCATTTATTGGAATATTTGTAAAAGTTTGACAGGCTAAGTCCTTTTAATTGATCTATGTTATGTTGATCTTAGATTCTTATATTTTATCCATTTTAAGGTTCAAATTCTTAAAAGTTTTAAAAGGTCTTAAAGTACACCCAGTCACTTATACATATTTATTTTAAACAGTTTATTATTCATTTTATAGAATGCTTATTATACGGAAAAAGACGTAAAATTCAAGTAAGAATCTGAATATCAGATAGCACAAAACAAGCGGTTATACACATGACACTATTTTATTTATATGCCTTTTTAAAGTTTGATATACAGTATACTGTTTTTGTGGCGATGAATGGAATACTTCGTGTTCTCAATATTTAAATGTTATATTATGTTATTGATGTTGGTAATTTAGTTGGTACTCTTATACATTACTGCGTGATATGTACTTATAATTTATAATTAATAAAAGTTCAAAATTCCTTGGAGTAACGCAACTGCGTTTAATTATCTTTAAATTTACAGTTTTCACATTCCGAACAATAATACATTACTGAATTATTAGTTTTTTGTAATATTATCACGGGTATCTACAATAAACTAAATGAATATATCTACATACATATTCTATGTCCTTAATAACTACTGTCAAATACTTGAATTGTCAAAAATGCCACCAAAACCAATTTTGGTGAAAAATGATACCAAAAAAAGCGTGGTAATTACACCGAGCAGAATTGTCAGTAGACCTGATAACTTGGAAGGTGGTGAAGAGACCGAAATTGCTGCTCAAATATCGGTTCCTCAAGAAGGAGGTTGGGGTTGGGTTGTGGTTATGGCTTCCTTTACAAGTATTTGTATATTAGATGGAGTTACATTTACTTTCGGTAGCCTGCTACCAGATATTGCAAACGATTTTAATATTTCAGATTCATTAGTGGCTTTAGTTAATTCGATAGCTGTGGCAATTTACTTCATAGCTGGCCCGTTAGCCTCAGCCTTCATCAATCGATTTGGATTTCGAGCATGTATTATGTCCGGATCAGTGTTGAGTTCCTTTTCCCTATTGATATCATATTTTGTAACCAATTATGCATCACTATGTGTATTTTATGGTGGTTTTGCTGGCTTTGGGTATTGTCTTATTAATATGTCTTCAGCGCTGGTAGTAGGATTTTATTTTGAAAAACTTCGGTCTATTGCCCTAGCGATTGCAACTTGTGGATCTAGCGTCGGTACAATGATGTTTTTCCCTATGAACTCTTATTTAGTGAAGTTAGCGGGATGGCGAACTACTACGTTATTTCATTCCGGACTGTTTGGTTTAATATACTTCTTGGGTATGACATTTCAACCTCTACTATCGTTAACTGTTGTTCAAACAACCGATGATCCTACACGTACGGTAACCTATTTACCAAATTTATCGACAGTTGGTCTACAACGTACGGTATCGGGTACCAAGGCGGACACGCTTCTTCCTACTGCTACAGAACGTTTGTTTAGTGCTGTTTCAAATGCCAATTTTCCTACTGCCGCAGCAGTTGTTGGTGAAACTAAACCTACAACTTCGACACAACCAGGACCATCTAATGCGCCTGTCTCGAAGCTTACCTTGACGGCGCATTCTCCGCACGGTGGTATTAGTCAACGACATCTCAAACAAGTTCAATCCATTATTTCTAGAACTAGCGTTCACGATAAATCAAGACGAAATATGGAAATTAATATTCAAATGGACCAACCTAAGAAGAGTAATTGTTGGGCACGACTTTGTCATTGGGAGGAACACATACCTCAATCACGCCCTATGTATCGAGACGACGCATTCTATGATGGAAGACTGGACAAACTACCAGCTTATCAAAAAAGTATGCTAGATACAAAAGCTGAAGGCAAAACTGGTCTAGAATATCAGTTGGCGGTATCACGGGCTGCAACAGCCGTCGATTTGCGAGAACGACGTGGAGTTTTTACTACTGCTGCAAGGAGAGTACTAGCAACTATGATGGATCCTAAATTATTAAAGAAAAGTTCATTTTTATTTTTATGTACTGCTGGGTTTTTGATATATTTAGGTTTCCTAGTACCATATGTATTTATTCAGTATAGAAATGAAAGTGCAGGAATAGATTCTAAACATTGTATGTTGTTTGTAAGCGCTATTTCACTAGCAAATGTGTTCGGGAGGCTATTATTGGGTGCATTGGCTTGTAAAATTGAACCTTTGAAGATATTCATTTTTTCGATACTTACAGCTGGAATAAGTACAATATTGTCAGATTTATCATATAATTTATATTATCAATATGTTTATTGTTTTATATTTGGCTTCTGTGTATCTAGCCTTGCTTCATTAAGAAGCATGGTATTGGTGTCTTTATATGGTTTGGACAATTTAACAAATGCAACTGGTGTAATTTTATTGTTTCAAGGTCTGGGTAGTTTAATAAGTACCCCAATAGCTGGTATACTTAAAAGTAATTTTGGTTACTCTGTGGCATTCTACGTAGCGGGAACATTCATTACAATTGGTGGCTTTTTTTTAATACCTGTTAAATCGATGTCACTAAAAGAAAGCAACATTTCAGATTCAGTTAAGCAACCCGAAACAAATATAAATATTCAATCTAATAAATGAATAGATATAGAATATTACAATTAAGTAAGATTACCTATGTAATGGTATAAGGTTTTTTAATAAATGCATTATTTTATGATTCTCTTATCTTTAATCGATTACGGCTAGTCGAAAACAGACATTAGTTGTTTTAACAATAAGTAATGTACGTATGTAGGTAAGTAAAAAATTCTATAACAAGAACTTAACAATTTCCCTGATTTTGATATTAAAAATATACGTTAAAATAATACAAAAAAGTTGAACTTCTTCTTACTCATGCGTAAAATATAATATATGCCTAGCATAACATAGTAATATTAAAACTCGTTATTGATTCCTTACATCGTTATCGTTTTATAGAGCCTGATTGTGTCTATGCGTGATTAACAATTTTAGTCAGGTTTTCATTTAATTAATATCTATTCACGTTCCTCAGTACAATACAAGTCAAATAGGTATATTATGAGTATATTCCGTAAAAACGAAGTTTTATGCATCTTTTATAATAACTAGAATATTATCTATGGTTGCTATAAAAATCGGTTTATTTATTGAAAAGAACAGATTGGGATATGTGAAATGTACTTTGTAAATATTACTTTGATTCCTACTAAATGGCGTGTGAATTTACCAACTGAAACATTGGTTATATATATTATAGCAAAAAATACAATATTTTTTAAACTCTATGTGTAGTGTAAAATCGTGAGAGAGAATAATCGTGATATATTCGAGATGGCAACATTTTAATGGCCCGTGTTCGAGCGCATTTTGTTCTGTCTGCAACCGGCCGCCATACTCAAACAAAAAGATTGAGATGAAAAGATAAAATTTTTATATATCCCAAGTTGTTGAGAGTGTTTTAATTTACTAAATGAGTTCCAAATCAGATGTAAATAGAAGAGTCCTCGCCATTCAGGCGAAAAAGAAACGACATAAACTCGGAAAGAAGAAAAATCGTGAGGATGATCACGGCGCTGCTGGACAAGGAAATGGGCTGCGCAATCAGAATCAAAATCGTCTTGAGCCGACACATAGTTCTTCCAATGAGACGATCGAGGAGGACGAGGACGAGCAGTACGCTAGTGATGACGAAGAACAGGAAGACAGCGCGGACTACTGCAAGGGTGGATACCATCCTGTCAAAATCGGAGACTTATTCCTAAATCGCTACCACGTCACTAGGAAGTTGGGTTGGGGCCACTTTTCTACTGTTTGGCTGTGTTGGGATCTCGTCGATAAGAGATTTGTGGCGCTCAAAGTTGTCAAATCAGCGCCGCATTTCACGGAAACGGCCCTAGACGAAATTAAAATACTGAAAGCTGTTCGTGACAGCGATCCTTCCGATCCCAAGAGGAATAAAACTGTTCAATTGCTAAACGATTTTAAAATAACAGGTGTGAATGGGACTCATGTGTGCATGGTGTTTGAGGTCCTTGGTCATCACCTTTTGAAGTTGATTCTGAAGTCCAACTACAGAGGTATACCCCGTGAAAACGTGAAAACGATTATACGACAGGTACTGGAGGGTTTAGATTACCTTCATACTAAATGCAAGATTATACACACTGATATAAAACCTGAGAATGTATTAGTATGTGTAGATGAAGCCTACATTCGCAAGTTAGCAGCTGAAGCCACTGAACTGCATTCCTTGGGGCTCAGATTACCCCATTCCTTGATAAGCACAGCACCTAAGGAATTTCAAGAGCAAGTGGTCACTGGTAAGATGAGTAGAAATAAGAAAAAAAAGCTAAAGAAAAAAGCTAAACGTCAATCAATGTTACTTAAAAAACAAATGGAACAAATAGAGGAAATGGAGGAACAAAAAAAGGTAGATAACAATAGTGAGTCTGCTCCCATGTCTCAAGATAATGATGACTCTCCCCAGACTCCTGAAGAGGCTAGTGTGATAGAGACAACACGCTCTGAGAATGATACTACCATTAACGGATGTGTCGATGGACAGAGAGCGGATGAAGATGCGTTTGACACAGATGCTGATGCTGTTCAAGTGAGGAGCAAGCAGTATGGTTGTGGTGATGATATAAGCACCCCTATGTCGGAAGGTGAGATGATAGACACTCCACCTTCATTTATTTCTGAGACAAAAAGTAAATCACTTGACAAAAAACCTGACCCCGCATTTGATGTATGTGATTTAGAAGTTAAAATTGCCGACCTAGGCAATGCTTGCTGGGTGCATCGGCATTTCACTGAAGATATTCAAACAAGGCAGTATCGCTCCTTGGAAGTATTACTGAGTGCTGGTTACGGAACATCTGCAGATATCTGGAGCACTGCTTGCATGGCCTTTGAGTTGGCTACTGGAGATTACTTATTCGAACCACATTCTGGTGAAGGTTATAGTCGGGATGAGGATCATCTGGCCCACATTATAGAACTTCTGGGAGATATTCCAAAGAGGATTGCAGCTTCAGGAAAATATTCCAAGGTGTTCTTTAACAAAAAAGGTGAGTTACGGAACATAACAGGTCTGAAACCATGGGGTTTGGTGTCTGTGCTCACTGAAAAATATGAATGGAGTCAAATGGATGCAGAAGAGTTTGCAGATTTTTTAAAACCCATGTTAGATTTTGATCCTAATAGACGGGCCACTGCATATGAGTGCCTTCAGCACCCTTGGTTGAAGACATTACCCAAGGAGGAGGAGGAGGAGGAGGAAGAAGATGAAGAGTCTGATGAGTAATTTAATAGCTCTCTGTCTGTGTGAATGTGGATGCATTCATGAAATCATTAGTGTCAACATACTAAGTATTTCAGTGTTTATGTTAATCAAAGTTTATTTATGGATTTGTTTGTGAATAGTCTAATTTGTATCTAGATTGTTTAGTTAGCAATCCTTGATTCCAGGATAAAATTGTGTGCAACTATTGAATAATGCTGATTAATAGATAGATCCCAGTTCTACAGTAGCAATGTATATAATACACCTGCTGCTCAAAAGTAGCATCATAATAGATGTGCATAGTGATTGGCATTAATGATGAACAACTTACCCAAACTGTACAGATAGCTTTAGTGAAAAATTGTGATGTATGATGACATATAGACAATATAGGTTTTGTCACATTACTTGTTTAGGAATTTATTAGTTGACATAGTAATGCACTTAAAATCACCTAGAATGTGAGGAACCTGATGAGCCATGCATGCATACTGTAGCCACTCAGGTAGTAGTATGTTCACATAGATTAAGTTTGTCTTTTATCACTATCACAATAAAAATCTCATTATGTAAACTTTAGAAATAAGACAGTATTTGTAATGCCACATTTCCGAGACTGCCTTTTTATATTACAATGAGTCACGTAAATTAACATGTTGGAGTCTACTGATGAATGGGAGGCAGTATGAAACGGTGACCTCAAAAACAGTTATAGATATATTATTTACCATAGATCCCAATTTACATGAACATGATTTGTATTAATTATATCTGCAAATTTACATAAATAAAACTTCAAAACGAGCTTGTTATAATGGATTTTTACTAAAACTGATAACCCTTTTGTATAACCTGTATGTAAAAATGTATTGTTCGAATTATTTAATGTATTTTAATTATCCGAATAATTGATTTGACAAAATGCACATACACAAAAAATAATATTCAATCCTGATATTATTACCTACTTAGAAATTAAGATAATTTACACATACCAGTTATTGTTATTATTGTGATTTATGAGTATTTGAACTAAAGATAAATATAACATCCAACATAATATGTAATTATATTTACATTCTGCAATCATACCTATTTATATAGCTGTTATGTTATTTGACACCTATTCAGTTTATACTTACCCACATTATATACATTTATTTATATTGATATCATATGCCCACCTATACATTTTATCATTCTGTCTATGAATATATGGTATATATGTGATCTTGACACGAATATGTACATACAATAGAGAGCAGCAGATCAGTTTTCGGTTTCTTATTTAAATATTAACAGTAAAGCAAAGTCAACATTAAATTGAAACTTGGGTGTAGCAGGAAATAATATTGTTTAGGAGACAGAGCTCCCAGTGGGTTTATTGTGAGTTGGGAACAATGTGCTGTTATATGAGAAACGTCATGTTACGGTGACGTGAACACATTCAATTTTAAATAGATTGCACTACTTTACTGTGACTTAAATTTAACTATTCAACTTTCTAAAATGTACGAAAATTATATTGCTTTCAGGTTAAACGGAGTTTCTGTATAGTTGCATTAGTCAGCGTTTTGTTACAAGTGACTAGCGGCCGCTAAAAGTTAACGTACTTGTGGAATATGATAGCTTACATTGAACTTAATACTTATGTTAGTATCTACCTACTTCAAATATAAAAGTTTATATATGATAATATAAGCATTTCTGGTGTTTAGATTTACCAAAAAGCAATTTCGTAAGCATCTATTGTTCCATTATGTCTAGAGTTGGAGGGCGCTATTACGAATTATGTTTTTTGGCTTTGTTAACACTGACTGCAGCGCTCATTACATCGAGTCAGTATTGCGGGAGGCGGAAAAACTGGAGCTCTTTTCTCTAGGCTGGGAGATACGTTGACAATTCACATAAATATTTTATTTTTTTGCATCAGTGTAGCATCTACGAATACACAGGCGTAATATCCGTCTTCAGTCTTGTAGCATCGACAACAACATAGAACTTGTGTTTGCCCGTGATCTATACAGATTTGTACGTACAACACAGGTGTGTACAAGCCGCAAGGGCGTTGTACGCCGCAGGGAAAATGTTAACTTATATGGTGTAGGACTGGACTTTTTCTTATCACATTGTTCTTTATGGGGTCTGCTTTTTGGCCGGGATTGTTATCAAGGTGTTAACTTTTTCCCTCAAGTCTTTCATTATATTCTTTTTAAAGGTGGTAGAGCCGAGAGCTCGCCCGGGGCGGCGGCACCGCCAACCTCATAACCCGCCGTAAAGCAACATGTTCTTCATGTATTGTGTTTCGGTTGGGGAGGTGTGGTTGTCGGAAACACATTATTGGAGGCGACCATCTTAGTCCTCAAGAGTAGGAACGCATCCGCGTTCATCCTTAAATAGAACTTCTGT
>DWON01008251.1:0-12267 GCA_018251015.1 Phocides pigmalion okeechobee
GCAAAGTAATTTTAATAACAACTTAATAGCATGGATTTCCGCAAAGTAACGCCTGATACTATTAACTACCTTAATATTCAGGAGTTTTGAGATGTTGAAAGTTTGGCGATATATGATTTTTCTATGGAAAAGCATATGTAATAAATAAACATTGCGAGTCAGTTTGAAGAAACATATCGCACCAACTGTTTCTACTAGAACTGAGAACCATTTAGGTGCCCCTTTGAGAACACAATAAAACTTAAGTCAAAATCGATTAAGCCGCTCAGGCGGAAAAAAATTGCTAATATATTCATACCAACATTTTATACACTACTACCTTTGTCCTACAGTATCACCCGCATTTAAAACCCTACCTCGCAACAACCCGCCCGCATCTTAGACTTTGGTCTCGCTTTACGTTCTCTCTGACATAAAATACTCCCTCATGTTTTGTCAAAAAAATTTTTCTGCCACTTTGTACAAAACATCCACTATTTATATAAACAATCAATAACAAATCTTCTTTCTTTATTCCTCTTCTTTAGTAGAAAATAGAGAAACAGACTTTGGCAAAGAGTGTATGTATCCTCGAGGCACGTAATCCTTCACCCTACGAGGATGGGAAGTCTCTCAATAATAAAGAGAGAAACAGAATTGGGATGCTACTTTATTTTGTACTACATATTTAGAGAAAGACAGGAGACAAAAGATACGAAACTAGAGACTACAGAGATTTTGCTTTAACACACTTTTAGTCAAATAGAAGAACTGAAACTCGCATTTCAGCTTGAATTTCAAATTCCGAACTCGCACCATTCCATCGGTTCTTGTTCTTGTTATTCCTTGAATCATTGTTTAAACAAAGCGCAAATCGACTGTAAACCGTTCACTATGTTTTGTTTTGCTTCGATTCTGTTTGCGCTTCCCGATAGCTATCTGCGCTATTTATTTCTGCAGTTTGCAGTTTGATTTCCAGCTGTGATTAATCGAGAAATTCGTATTGATTTGTAATTGTTTTAGTGTAAACAGTTATAGTCACTGAGGCGACGGCCTATACGTGGGACCTCGCGTTAGTGTCAAAACTTAGTAATAATATCTTGTGATAAAGTAAAAAGCAAACATGGACAAATGCGAAATAAATTAATTGGAAAATAAAGATTTGAGGCTAGCTTTAACCTCAACTCGGCCAAAAGACAATGTGTCAAGCTATTAAAACTTCTAAATGTCATTAAATGACGTTGACATGTTAACATCTATTTTCAGATCATGATCGCTGTAGGTACATGGAAGGTATATGAAAAAATATATTAAGGACTTTTATTAACGCGATATAATGGAAAATAGTGATAGTTGTCTGTGCGTTTGTTCGCGCTAATCTCAGAAATGTTTTCATTAATTTATTGCAGTAAGCTTTACTTCATACTTAGTATCTGTCTCATTTCAACCGATCTATAAATAAAAACTTTGTGTCAACTTGTATGTTATGCACTTTTGTTGTTTGATAATCTGGAAAAAAACGAAAATTAGTACCCACGTGAACGAAGTCGCAGGCAGCAATTAGTCTAACATACAATGATAATTATATTCTGAAGATTTGAAATTAATCTCGAATATCCATCTGTCCCGAAGACTTCAGTAAAATCTCGAATCTTGAATATGAATTTCAGATAAAATTAAAATTAGGAAAATTTGAAATTGATATTTGTTGTAACAATTAAGGCTGTTTTGAAATGCGTTACAGTAGGCCCAATATTAATATGGAAAATGATCGATCTTTTTTCCGATACGAGACAAGTTTCGTTCATCAATAACCACAGACATCTTACCGTTTTCAACAGCTACAAAAATTACCATATTTTATTTGAACGGACCTATAACAAACAATTCCCTTGTTATCCACAAGTATTAAATGTCGTGTATATACATGTACATACATCACATACCTATGTATGCCTTCTCTGCCGTTTAAAACAGAACACGAGTGAATACTGACTCAAAACTTACTGACGGCTTACGATATTCCCAACTAATACCTAAAAATATTTCCGCTAAATTTGTAGTAGTTAATTTTAAAAGTTAATCCTTGATTATACTTGCACAGGCATTGAACTCAAAGCCTTAATAAAGAAGCTTAGCCTGAAGCCTTCTGATAAGGGATTCTGTTTGATAGTGATTGATGGCGTAACACCTTCATATTAACATAAGGTATTTTAGTCAAAGGATATTTATACCTTACTACTTGTTAGTTAAACAAATGTCAGAATTAGTGGCATTGGGCACGCTTCTTGGTTGAGTTTTTGGTTACTCACAAGAAAAGTCCAAGGTTCTAACCCTTGACCCGTAAGTAAATTTTTTGATGTTATGCGCGTATTATAGAATATTGGTGGGTGGTTATGATTAAGATTATAGAAATAAAACATATATTTAATAATAGATGTCAAAGTTTTTATCATTTGTGATTACTATAGGCTCCACTTAGCTTGGAGTCAGAGATGTAAGTCGTCCTAAGAATTGCATTATTATTCTAAGTTTCAAAATCAAAATCAAAATATTTTTAATCAAAGTAGATCCTTTACGGATTTCTTTATGAACGTCATTAAACTATCACCGGCTCATACGGTGTTTCATTTTGGAGAAGAGTCGGCGAAAGAAACTCCAAAACACACATCTTTTCCATCTTTGAGAATCTTTCATCATGGAGCAAGTGGTGTTGGAGTCGTTTCAGACCATATGAGTGTTTCAAGTATAATCTAACACAGCACACTGCATGAACTTTACAAATGTTATATACTGAAGGTACACAGTAAACAATGCTTACAATGATATATGAGCTGACTGAGACAACATACCTCCATTTTGTACAACACAGCATCGTTACTTTGACTTACGAGCTTGTAGTTTTAACAAATGCACACTTACATAAGCAGTGATAGACTAGTGGTTAAAATTCTGGATACATAAGAATATAGAACTTGATTCCTATTACACCTTTTAAAGGTGAGAGAACTACAGTTCAACCGGGGAGGTACCACCGCCGCCCTCATAATCTGCCGTAAAGCATGCCTTGTGTTTCACTTTAAAGCGAAGCGACGATCTTAGTCCTCAGGAGTACCAACGCATCTACTTTCGAGCTCAGATAGGATTTCTGTCGTGTTTGTAATTGTACATGGATGTCTAAAGGCTATACTTAAACAGAAAGCTAAACTTAAAATGTATTTAAATATTCATTTTAAGTTTAGCTTTCTGTTCAAAGCTTATTTAATTATTATATTTTAATGTTTATATTTTCTTTTACTATTTTAGTTTTGTTTTTATTTAATTATAGTTATTTTTTTAATAATGTCATGTATGTAATTTTATGTTTCGTATTCTCAGAAAACCCTTTCATTTGATACCCATTTGACAAATCACAAAAATAACTAGTCCGCCATTATGATCCTTCTACCGTATTGGATTTTGAATGATGACACTAAGCTGCCCATACGTTTGTGGAAAATTTCATTACAATAATTTGAGAATATATACTTTAAAATTCAGTTGCAAGATTTGACCAAAATTTTTAAATTTAGAGCATCTAATTGGTTATAGATGACTTCGGAATCATTTGCTTCATAACGTCACGTGGGTTGCTCATTTGCTACGTTTATCACATAATAGATACTACGAACCCGACTCTCATTTTTATTCTAAGTGACATTTCCATCCAACCAATTTACCCTACTCACTATAATAGGTAGCTCCTTCAGGCACACATAGTTGTGTTACACATGTTTATCGATCGGTTTAGTGGCATGGTAATTAGAGACCGGTATTAATTGAGATTGATTTCTGAAGTTCAAAACTACTTCGTACAGAGTCAATGGAAGTTAAAGTAAGTTATTTCCAAGTATGTGAATCTATAGCAAAGACACTGCCAACTGGAAGTTGTATTAAATCGAATAGTTTCGAAGCGTATTCCTTAGGCAGTTTGCAAGGTATCTCGTAGATTAGTTTACCAAACATTCGTTATTATGTATACTATGCTATTCATTAATATATCGTACATATATTATATTGGCATAGTCACAAAAATATGTTTAAACATGTGTTTAGTGCATAAACAGTTTGAAAGTTTACAAGTTGTAAACCTAAAAGAAAAACGAGTTTTTTAATGACGTAACATAAAGTTATATTTTATTGAAACAAAATGTTAATATGATACTTAAAGAAAAAATAATGTTTTATTTTTCGTAATAAGACATGCCATTTGATAATCGTAGAGAAACTATAATGTATATACCAAAAAGTAAAATGATAGATTTTATAATTTTCGTCGAGACAAGGCATTTAATATTGTTGGCAAAATGAATGTATATTTACACTTCAAACATTGTAACAATATTTGATTCAATGTTTCCGTAAAATTTACAAAATGTTCTTAAGTCTTCAGCAGTAGCAACGTATCTACGATTAGCTCAGATAATATTTCAGTAACGCTTGTGATTGTACGTGGATGTCTATGGGCTGCGACTACTTAACATACATGACTTGCATGCTCGTTTGCTGCTCATCTCACATAAAAAAAACTGAAGCCGTTACTGACAATAACGATTTTAAAATCTAGTATTGGTATTTAAATCTGCTATCGTTCCAAAAACCAGGTATTCTCCAACATAATAAAAAATAATAGCTGTTTTGACATTTGTCGTTTTCCGCTTTTTTTTGTTAGGTATCAAATTACATGGGTAACGATCGGTTTGATGAAGGCAGTGTTTTAATAATTTACGTGACATTTTAGTGGTAGCGACCGTGATTAGTGGCTTTATTCCAAATAACGGATTGGAAGTTTCATGGTCTTATACGATGTTTTGAGTTTACGTAATGTATCTGTTTTAAAAAATATATGTTTAAAAAGAAATATGAATAACAAGTATGATGTAGAATCTCTTTTTTTTTGTTAACATCAGATAAAATTATAAAGCGTAAATTATAAGTAAAAACACCAAACTACAAAATAGAGAGGGCTGGTTCATATCTAGTGCAGAGAATTGCGATCGCTACTCAGTGCGGGAATACGGCTGTCTAATTTAGGCTTTTATTATTATTCTTTTTAAGGTATTCATTGTAATTAACGAATATAAACAAGTGAAATAACTACAAAATAAATTTATTTCTTAATTTTTCTCCCCATTCCTACGGATTAACTTTAAAAATTTTAAACCAATTTGGATGTAATTTACAGTTAGAAGACATAACAAGAATGACACAAGTCAAGTCAATACATTAGGGATACCGGCGTAAAATTCGAATTTCGAATTCCATTTTTTACCATATTTTTTATTCTAGAATATTCGACGGATCAATTAGCACAAGACAAGTCAATTAGGGAAACTGGCGTAAAATTCGAAATTCGAATTCCATTTTTTGACAACATTCTTTATTCTAGAACATTCGTGACATCAAAATTAAACCATTATTATGATCGTTACATTAAATGGAATGTTAAAATAAGTCAATATTAGTTTGCCGTCGATTTCGGTCGTGTTTGTGGTTGTACGTGGATGTCTATGGGCTAAACTTAACATCAAGTGGTTTGCATGCCTTTTCCAATCTGTTCACTTTAAAAAAATATATACCATTGATAGGAAATTTTATAGGGTAAGACATTCGAGACCTTTCCCCATCAAACCATATTGAGTTCATGCGTAAAATTCAAACAACTTTAAACGTATGAACGCATGTCCTCATTAGCTATAACTCACGCTTATTACCCTAGTTCGTTATTAAGCACCAGACCCTGGGGAATTCAAACAGCGTCGTAATGCCACTAAACCCTTCAGCTTATGACGCAGCCTACGTTATTACACTCGTCGAGTCGTTTGTCCGTTTACATTCTATTCATAATATATAACGGCTGGCAGCTACAACAGGTCGGCTTTGTGTTTGCATTATCCGTAATATTATATAAAAGCGAAATGTTACCTATTCGTTTGTATATCATCCTTTAACACTACAACCATTGCTTTAATGTAGCTTAAATTGAAGTATGATAGTTCAACCGGTTAGGTGCTTAACTGCTCCCATAATTCGCTGTGAAACAACTCTCGGGTTTCAGTGGAAATAGTGCGGTTGCTAACTAAAAGTGAGGCGAAAGTCTTCAGGAATCGCAACGCACCTACGTAAAAAGTGCGATATAATGTACTTTTAACGGTAGAAATATAGGTCGACCGGGGAGGTGCTTAATTGCCCACATAATCAGCGGTGAAATAACTCTTGAGTTTCAGTTAAAAAAGTGCAGTTGCTAATTAAAAGTGAGGCGAAAATCCTCAGAAATCGCAACGCACCTACGTACAAGGTCAGATAGGACTTTTTTTAAACTTCAACCTAACGATAAATCAGACTGACTGATGGAAAGCTGTCACCGTCGCCTATGGACATTTGCAACACCAGAGGAATCGCCAATGCATCGCCGGCGTTGAAGGAAGGCTCTTTAGGCACCTTTTCTGAAGAGCCACACTTCAATCCTGTTTGAGATTGTATGCTGATGTCTATAGACTGCAGCGACTACTTGACATCAGGTGACCTACATGCTCGTTTACACCATTTTCATATAAAAAGTATATGACCATTTCTAACGAATGCGCTTCGCGTGATGCCCCCTTGTATATATTTGATAACTCCCGCCAACTATGCCGGCGAATGTTTTATTATTTTTAGAGCAAGTAACAAAAGTCACATTGTATTTAGTGCAATAGGTCGGTCGATCGATTACGTCGGAAATAGAAGCGAAGTCAGTGGAATTACTATTGACCCAATTCGACTTGTCAACTGAGGTATGTTTGAACGAATAACGCCCTAATGCGTGGTAACGTCACGTTATTAGCGTCAGCGTTAAGCTTTTAACGTAATCTTTTACGTATCTATCTATCTATACGCGCGTTTTATGAAAGTTTAGTATCAAACGATTATGTGGTCTAGTATAAGTAAGTCCAGTATTGCCTATGTACACTGAAACAGCTCTGTATAGGACAGAAATCCCATCTAAAGTCGATTACAAGTTCGTTACTACTTTCGAGGACTAAAAATTGCTCCTCCTGAGGACTAAAATGTTGCTACACTTGAGGACTAAAACTTTTCTACTGCTAAAGCCAAGCAAGTGAGCTGATAATCATATCTATGATGTGAAAATTATTACACGCCAAAAATTAGTAGAAGTAGCCTTCTTGGTCGGCGCGTACACGTTCTACCACCTTCTCAAAGGACTTTGCGATGAAGTATTATTTGTAAATAACGAAAGTCCTAACAAAACGCGTCATTATTGCCCTTTAAAACAGAACACAAAAGTTCCATACGTTTGTTATATAAACGTCAAAAATTCTGCCACTTTATGTTTTAAAACTATTCCTAATCGGAGTTAATTTCGTTACTACCTCAGTGGTCTAACGTCATCTGCATTCGACGCGTACCGAATCAGAATTTCGAATTAAGTTACCCTTTGTTTTCATTGTTAAACGGAATGCTACGTGTAGTAACTAACTATTATACCTAAATTACAACAAACATAGTTTTATTATGTCGCCCATGGAACTTATGAAATCTTAAAAACCTCGATTTTACAGGAGGCATTATTTAACCTTTTGATCGATTATGTAGTAGAGATAAATATATGATTTTAAAATAATATCATCGCGGAGTCGTCCATTTTGATATGTAATGGGTTTTAACGGTTTAAGATTTTTCGCCTAAACTAAATTTTAACAGTGACCACGCGCAACTGGTTTGACATATCGACAATAAAAAACGTTAATGGTTATTACCCGTTAATTAATTTTTTAAACAAAGTACGTGAAATAATCATGTTTAAAATATGGTAAAATGTTTCTTTCGAAATGTCACTATCGTCGCAAATGCACGATACGTAGTGAGACATTTTACTTTATTACCGACGACCGGCATAGTAGAGATATAACTTACTATGTTATGTATTTACTCTTAGGCGGAACGAAGTTCGACGGGTCAGCTAGTAACAAATTAAAAGCAAAACTTGTAACACTCGTGTCAATAAGTCGTGAAAGTTAAATAAGGATTTTAAAATGCTCGGCGGGCACTGAATCGAAAATACATAATTACGACGAAACACGTTCTGTTTGAACAATGTCATTCGTTTTCGATGCGCAGCGAATTTGAAATTTGGCTTTTTACTCTTTAGTCTTTGTTCTCGTGTTCGAAATTTTGTGAATCTGTGCATGCCTAACGTGATCATACGTCCAGTTTTGAATGTCCCTGTTACCGGTTTTCACTCCCGGTGTTCCTGAAAAAACGTTTGGGATACAAAATTTTCCCGTGCTCCCAATCCAGGTTACGTATATTAAAATCTATTTTTTTCTCATAAAAATGTAAAAAACGTGACCATTTATGTTTCTAAACGTTTTTTTATTCCATGGGCTGCCGAAACTATTTAACATGACCTGTACCCTCGTTTGTTTCTATCCCAACATATAAAAAATAGAGTTAATATATAAGTAAGGATGTACGTTTCCAGGTGGTTTAGGTTTCCAGAACCTCCCCCTTTGAAAAGCTAAAAAGCTTGACATATACTTTAGTTGCATATTCAGATAATATATTTCAAAATGTTTTTTCTGATCTAGCAAAGAACATATAAATATGCATGACCAAAGGAAATTTATTCACTTTTCAGAAAAAGTTTTAATTAACGCTCCTCCTTTTCATCAAAAAGATAGAATGTTGGTTTTTACTCAACTTTCCACCGAATTCTAATATTATCAGTATAAGGAAGATTAATTGTAAGTGAAAAAATATAATTTTGGATACAAAATGTGCATATATTATAAGAAACAAAGTTATAAATTAAATGAATCCTCATTTTTAGTAACATTATAAGGAAAGAAAAAATAATGAGATAGTTGAGAAAATAAAACAAAATAAATCAATTTTATACAAAAACCGACTAAAATATATATACCTATTTTATAATTACCTCTAATTGTTTGTTTTGTCTTGTAGGAAAAAGCTTCCATAGGTACCGGATAACAAAGGAACGATTACGGGTTAAGTGGTCGCCTTCTAAAAACCACCTCGGTGACCTGCATGTTTCGATGGTGCTTGTAAAGAACACCAGGATCTCAAAATGAACGTAATTTATATTCTCTACCACATCGCCCCAATCGGGCACATCTCTGCGAAGCTTCCCCAGATCGTTAGGTACAGGTCTGTGTCTGAAGGAGGATCTGTGATGTGGGACTCACACAGACGTCCTGGATCGTTGAGTAGGATCAATTGGAGCTCAGAAAACTCCTTTTTGTCGCTTCTTAGGATAACCAGATTCTGTAGAGCTATCCTGTTCAGGAACTACAAGCGCTGAATATTTTTTTTAATGTGAGAAGAGTAGCAAACAAGCATGCAAACCACCTGATGTTAAGTAGTCGCAGCCCATAGACAACCACAAACACGACTGGAATTTGGCGGCGGTACCTCCTCGGTCGAACAGTAGTTCTATCACCTATCAAAATAGGTCACTTATGATAACCTAATATGGTTTTTAGTATCACAAGACCTATTTACAGCTTTTTGAAAGAGTTAAAAAAACCATTAATAGATCTAATAAATAAAGGAAGAAAGTGACTGACTGACCCAGAGCAGACTAGAGCCGAAACCATTGAATCTAGAATTCTGAAATTTTGCAGATAACTTTTTTATGTAGACTAAGTACTAACAAAGAAATGAGAAAGGATTTTTATAAATTCCATTCGTAAGGGCGTAAAAGAGAAGATCAAAATTTTAATATTATTTTGTTTCTTTTTTAGATTTACTTCAAATATATGGGGTAAAGAGTGCTACATGATTTATTGGAATGTATTAATATTGATTTCTATGCGAACGAAACTGCGGGCAAAAGCTAGTTCCACATCAAAATAAAGTGTAAATGGATTTTATAGGACTCACATAACCACAATCAATAAAGCATTACGTGCCTTTTTGATGTCTCACAACGAGCGGATAAATATAAACAATTAAAAGTATTTAACAATCTTTCGGCCATCAGAAGCCCAAACACATGTCAGTGTTTGGGCTTCCATTGTTGGGCTTTCATTGGCGTTGTCCATCAAACAGTGTAATTGTACGATATTACTGAAATATTCTTATTAATATTTCAATAACATTACATCCTTGGTTTTCTGTCTTGAAGAATGCTTACTTCTTTTAAATGTAATTTTAAATGTAATTATGTATGTAGTCATCGATACAGTACCTAATTATAATTTTAGCCTAATTCCAATATAAATTTTAATTTCCTAACTACCTTCAGCAATTTTATCTTCTTTTCCTGGCAACAAATGGAAAAAATACCTTTCGAAACAGAATATTGAGTTTCAAAATAAGATAACAAATGACGGTTTTATATGATTTAAATATACAACCTGAAAAGAAAACAACAAAAAAATACAACCAGATTCGTAAAAATGTTTGAGAAATTTAAGATTTAAAGACTCGACATTTTTATTTATCGCATATAACTCTACTCGCTATCGGTCAAACAGTATCCTTACACGACGTACCAGTTTACGATTTGAGTGCTCCAAAATATGGTTACCGAACGAACTAAAAAGATCGGAATTTTGTTGAAACATAAAAAAATCCTTAGAAAGCTTTCAATACTTCGAAAACTTCGTAAAATATGCCGTTATTTTGTAATTAACGGCGTATTTATGCCGGTTTTTATTTTTATGGGATCTATGTTTGCCTTTCTAAGTTGGGATGAAAGTTAAATATGGTGTCGTTTAATAAACAATTTTGGTATGATAAATAATTTAATATACAGTAGATGACAGTGGAGAGATTCTGACACACACTAGACAGCTATCTCGTACGCCCGCCGTCTACCTAAAGGTGCACTTTTTCCGCTGGCTTGGTTGTCTGGGTCAACTTTAGCCAACAGGGTGCTCAAAGCCAATGTACTGATTTTACATTGTATCCATGTATCCTATATTGTTTTTGTATTTATTTATTCTATTCTTGTAACTTATAATGAAATTTTGTTTTTGAATTTTTTTGAATTGAAATATTTTGAATTTGAATTTGATACATTTTCACCGTTATAATATAGTTCGATGGAAGTGCAACACCACGAAGCATTCGCTTTGAAGTAACTCGTGCTTCATTTAAAGAGGTGCTATTTTCGGCCACAGATAAAAGCGTTGCGAGCATTTTATTCCTAGTGAATTTGTGATTTATCATCAGCATACTTTAAAGTGGAAATTTTATCAAATAAGACTCATTTGCAAGGATATTGACAATACAATAAAAATATTAAAACTTATGGTATATGAATGAGCGTCATTTGTTTGGGTAATAATACAGATAATATGTCAACTTGTTACTTCAAACAGATATACGTAAAATTATATACACGTAGTTCTACACAAGATCTATTGGTCTGACGTAAGTCCAGGTCTATGATAATTAAATTTCATTTATTTAAGTTACTATTATAAAACAAAGTCCCCCGTTGCTTCTGTCTATCTGTTTATGATAAACTCAAAAAAATTAGACGAATTTTCAACAACGTGTAGTGATTTCTGAGGAAGGTATTGGTGCAAAATAAGTTAAGTTTTTTTGTAAATTGGGCGAGAAGTAGTTAAGTTCAATATAGTAATTCAGTCGTCGTTAGAAATAGATGTTTCTAATAAATTTTTGCAACTCGATAATGACTGGATGCTTGTATGAAAGAAAAACCAATAACTAATATAAATAAATATAAACTCCATTACCCGATGGAAGCTGGGACGGCTCGCTTGATGACACAAAACATTCATTTAAACATTATGTATATATGTATGTATGTTTGTACTACATTTTTTTTATGATTTATCCAAGTAGCTTCACCTAATAGGTTTCTATTCTATGAGTTAAGAAAGCGTTAATCGTTAATTAAGATCATTTTTCATCTCAATAGTATTTCTAATTTAAAAGTAATTGTTCTGAAATTGCTAACTAGAACCATCCAATTAATACTGCGAAATTACGAGATTTTCCAATTAAGCGATCATTCATAGCCTGTATACTGGAGGTTTTCAATAAATTGCTTTAAGATTGGCATATTAAATTGGCTGTCATTAATAAGGCAGAGATGTGAACATTTAATGTTCTTGTATTATAAAAATATTACCTGTTATTTAGAAACTATTGTCGTTCTATATTTAGTGTTTTTTTTAAAAAGGGCAAAAGGGTCCCCACTCAGCTCGTGCCGTCCTGACCGAAAACAAATGCCGGCGCTGTTGTTCTGTG
>DWON01008252.1:0-12267 GCA_018251015.1 Phocides pigmalion okeechobee
CGGCGGGTTATGAGGCTGGTGGTGGTGCCGCCCCGGGCGAGCTCTGATGGCTCTACCACTTTTCAAAAGTACTTTAGTACACAGTATCATTATATAATATTAACGGAACTCTGTTTTTATTTATTTTACTTCGTGTTTAAAATATACACCTTCTCCGCGACCGCTCTCGATTTTTTATTTATTTGTCTTGTGTATCTTTATATTATTATGAAGAGAATAATTAAAACAATATTTACAGAACTATGTTTTTAATTATGTTAATTCATGTTTAAGTGTTTTCATCAATTATAAATTGTTTCAAAACCCATCAATTTGGTTGAATCAAATCTGCCGCACCTCGTGGCGACCATATTGTTCATTTATCATCAGTTTCTGATTCATCTGCAGACATTGTTGTACTCCAGATGACTATAAATTTTCCATTGCGCATTACCATACCTTAGGCACATCATATCATAATATTAGTACAAGATAAAATGATAATAATGTTAAATTAGCGTCAAGTGTATTTGACAAGCGGCGCCCGTCCTATTTATAGTTTCATATCAAACATACTTTAGCAAACTATTTACTTTTTTATATTATTACGGTAAATAAATGAGATGGTGCGGTGGAAAAAAACTGAAGTGGAAAAATGTAGATAACAATCAACACGTAACAATAAAATTGATAAAGTGATTAAAAGCAGAGTGTTTTGATTCAATCATTGTTACATTGTCATGGATTAATTTTTAATTAGTTTTATAATAATGATGATTTCATTATAACGGTTTTTACCTATCAAGATTGCAAGATTTAATTGAAGAATAATTGTCAGTTTTTGAGTCAAATGAGTCACATCACAGAAACTTCTTATGAAACAGAGATCTTATCTGAAATTACTGTTGGAAGAAATATAAATCTATCTTGTTTAAGTTTAAGTCACATGTCCTTTGATTAAGCGAAATAGCAAGACATACGTATTTCTCGATTCTGAGGCATCTACATACGTACGAGCTCAGATAGGACTTCAGTCCTGTTTTAAATTGTATGTAACTAACTACACTACACTAAACATCAGGTCCCTGTATACTCGTTTGCTACTCTTGTCTAATAGTCTCTTTGGGAATATATGTATTTTTAAAGTTCTTGTTTTTCTATTTTATCCCTTTTTATTCAATTATTATTATGCGGTGTGACCCATTTTTAACATAAAGTAATGATTTTATTTTGACATACTTTACATATTTTGAATACATTTTTATATATTTCCTTCTTTATTAATTATTTCTTCAGAATTATGTTAGTTTTCTATTAATGTTTTGTATAAATATGTCTGTACTGTACTATATTTAGTTTTGGTTCAAAACCTGAGGTAGTTATTGAAGATTTGATTGACTTACATCATTCAGTGTAATGCTTTCAACAACCATTCTGATACAATAAATAAATGAGTTATTTCTTCAGTAAGTGATTATCTAAATCACATCAATTACTTTAGTATCAACTTGATATATGACTGTTTGATTTTATTTTTATAGCACTTTATTTGTCAGCAAACAAATCCAAACGTATGACGTCACTTACAAAGGCAAATATATTTTTACATACAATTGTTGAAATATATTTGGTTTTTAGGTTTATTACCTTAGATAAACTATCTGTAGCATGAAAATAGCATGATAAGGGGAAATCACAAATATGTATATATAAAAGTGATTGACTGACCCATGATTAAACAAATCCAAAATTTCTAAACCTACAATCCTAATATTTTGCAGATAAGTTTTTTATATATTCTAGGTAAGCACAAATATGCATTTTTTTGAAAATTCCAACCCAAAGGCGGCAAATACGGGCTGAAAGTACAAATGTGTTGTACAACTTTGTTATTATATCGACCAATATATAACAAAGCTGTTGGTAACAACTAATCTCTGTATATTATAAAAAAGTCCCCCGTCGCGTTTATCTGTCTGTTCAGGATAAACTCAAAATGTATGAAACGGATTTATTCATAGTTTTCAACAACAAGTAGAGTAATTCCTAAGGAAGGTTTTGGTGAAAAATAAGTTTTTTTTTTGTAAATTGAGCGAGAAATTAAATAGTTAAGTATTATTAGTAATATTAATAGTTAAGCTATAAAGAAATGCAAATCAATTAATAATGTAATATCGGGGATTGCTTATTTACGTAAATTCGAAATACAGAGCAAGATTAATTTGACAATTGCTATTCATCAGAGGAGGTACCACAACTGCCTTCATAATCCGTCGTGTAGCAACTTTTGTGTTACGGCTAGAGGAGCGTGCCGGTTTCACGAGCGAGGCAACGATGTTAGTCTTCGGAAGTAGGGACACATCTACGTACCTCCGAATGTACGGCCGGGGATAACTCACGCCAACGTCCGGGATTGCTATGTCCAAACAGCTCCAGCTATCATTCTTACTACTCCAGAACGAGGAAGACTTGTAATCTCGCCTCTTATGACAAACTGGAGATACCGTAGCGCTATTCTGGCTCCGAGCTACTGGTACTGTATGAATTTTACCTAATATACTACGAAATATATCATCACTCTCTGGGCGGGGTAATATTGACCTCGTGTTAAGCCCTCTTTTCGGGCCTAAATTCGGGGTTGAACCCTGGCTTAACTTATCATAGGCCTCACTCTGTTAAAATGGAAGCTCGAAATAATTCATCCGGTATGCTAGCGGATCGATAATAATGGACCTTCACCTTTCCTCTCCGCATATTCGAGGACGGTGACCGATCTGACGTTGCGGGTCTCACTTCTACTCCGTGGAGGCAGCAACTGGTTTGGGACACTTGAAACCTTTCTGACGAAAGGGGGTATCAAGTCTCGATGGGCCTTATGGTTTTTAAAAATATCCCAATTTCGGGAGACATTTTAGTCGCCTCTTACGATATAGGAGATACCGTAGCCCTATTGTGGTCCCGCGCTACAGGGACCACTATTTCAACATTTTGTTTTAATAGTTAGTATCAGGTATTACATTGATAATCCATTTATTGTTAAAAACTCCTTTGTATAATGATATATGTATATTTCAATGCATGATCTCAAAATATCTTTTTTTTTGTACGTGTCTATAATTTGAAGCTCGCAATATGTTGCAGCCAGACGTAGCAATCGTTTTAATTAAAATTCTTCATTTGCAAAACCATTAACACTTTACTAATTCTCATACATCCGTCATAAAAATGAACGAGTTTACAGGTAATTCAATTTAACTCATAATATTAATGTCTACACATTTGTAAAACTATAAGGCTTGATATACATATAACATTTTTAATGTGATTAGTGAAAGATATTTCATTTAAATCTATTTTTTATACTGTGTATTTACTTATAAAAAATGTATTGTACAGTAAATCGGAGGGGCGAAGAAACCGAACAAGCTAAAACTCAGGTGGCTAGACAGCGTGGAACAAGACATGAAAACTAATGGCGTGATAAATTGGAAGGAAAAGGCCAAGGATAGATGAAACTGAAAAGATATTCTTGACCAGGCTAAGGCACACTCGCGGCTGATGCGCTGTTATTACGGTGCTTTTAGATGATGTTGATGATGATGATGTTAATGATGATGATGTAGTTAGTTGTAACTTTAAACTTTGAATCTTTCACCTTTACTTCTTTTTTCGTGTTTGTTCGCGTCATGGCGTGCCGTGTCGTGTCGTATGGTGTCTTATCGTGTCGTGTCATTCATGTCGTAAAGGAATTATTATTTCGGTAAAACAAGTGCGATATCAGGCTACACTTACAAGCGAATCGACCATCTCGGTCCTCAGGAGTAGCAACGAAAAGACTATAGTCCTGCTTCAGGCTGGACGTAGGAGTCCGTGGTCTGCAGATACCATTTAACTGCAGAGACCTTTAACACTTCCTGATGGCCTGTGTGACGATCTGCACGCTCATTTACTACATTTCCAACATGTAAAATAGAAAACCAGTCTAGTGCAGTTCGAGCCTTAGACCTTTATACGTTATATAGTTATAACCCGGTTATCTCATTTTCAAGAACCTGTTGATTCTATGATTATTAGCTACTATTGGAGAGTCGCGTGTTAAAATACACACGACGTAAACAATAGTGCTTGTGTGCTAACATTAAATTAATTGTTGACGGGATTTCCCATTTGACATGCACATAAATAAATAGACGCGAAGCGTGTACTTGGTCTAGACATGTAATAAGTTCTAGGAGAAGCGTGTTTGAATAATAAATAGTTTTTTTTTTACTTTTAGTAAGAAACTGTATATTTTTGTTTTAGAGAATGTTCTTGTAGTCATGGTTATGGTAGATAGAGTAATTGTTTTTAATAAAGCTTTATTTGTATTTTTATCTGTCTCTGTACTGCGAAAACTAAATCCGCTAAGACGAAAAATAAATAGATAAATAAAATAATCAATTAATAATAAGTAAATAAAATTATTAATAAGTAAATATATAAATAAATATGACGATACATTCAAATAAATATACAACTCTTTTTTCCCTATAATGTCTAATCTATATTTGAAACATTTACTATGCCCCGGGTACACGGCGCAACGCCAGTGTTTCCTACCGGAAATTCGCCGTGACCGCGAGCCATGCAACTGATTCGAAATACAGGCAATCAAAAATCAAAAATCGTTAATCGTGATTACCCGGTACATAGTAAAAAATTATAAATTACGCAATAAAATTAGTTTAAAAACATATATTTGAAGTAAATCTATAAAAATATAAAAAACATACAAATTTATCTACTATTTTACGCCTTCAAAGGTTGAATTTCCAGAATTCGCTTTTAAATGCTTACATATACTATATTTCAGGATTATACACATCAGTTTCTACTTACGCTGCGGTTACACATGTAGTTTTAAACGACTAGAAAACTTGTAATTGTTTTTTATATCAGTTAAACTACATCCGGTCATAATTAACGGGAAATACCATTATAATGGAGTGGTTATTAAGCCCAAATACCGCGCTATTACCGTAATTTCATTGTTATCTTGGACTTTATAACTATAAACCGGAAAACATTCTAGAAATTTCTAAAAAGGAATCATTCGATGACGCGATTGTGTGACTAGTAACTACTCGCGACTTTACTCAGAAAAATTATATCATAATGCATTCTAATAAATAATGTAGTCCTCCTTGTAGTTGTGCTCCTTAGGGAATAAAATTGAAAATGTTTATAATTTTTTGATTGCTTTTATAGATTTGTATGAAATATACCATTTCTTATTTCCCCTATATATAATTAAGGTATTCCCTAAGGAGCGCAATTTCCGAAATTTCTATTTTAAAATAGAAAAGTTATCTGGACAAAATACACATATATATTACCCTCTGTATATTAAAAACTAAAACATGAAAGGAATAATATATATGAACAAAATTGCCGTGGACTGTATTTTCATTTTGTTCTGGTTGGTCTGAATAAAGACTACTCATTTTCATATCGTTTATGTTTAATTTTCTTGTGATTTCATGACATTTTTACTTATGTAAAAACGAACAATAGAAAAATAACAATTATCTAAAAAAATATATTTAAATAATGTATTACATTTAAAAAATAATTAAAAGTGGTAGAGCCGTTAGAGTTCGCCCTGGGCGGCACCACCGCCACCCTCATAACCTGCCGTAAAGCAACATGTTATTCATCCTTAAATGGAACTTCTGTTCTATTTGAGATTGGACGTGGTTGTCCATGGGCTGCAGTGACCACTTAAGGTCAGGTGGCCTGCATGCTCGTTTCTTACTCTTTCATAATAAAAAAAATCAATCTATTAGTCCCACATTTGATCGACACCGCCGGAGACATGAGGGCTTAATTCTCGCGCAGATAATTGCTATTTTTATTCAACGGAGAAATGCGGCTAGCTTTCTTGGCACCATGCCGCATGGGCATGAACTCCCTTTAGATTGTTTAGGTTAGGCTTTTATTATAATTAGTGTTAAGATTTTCATTATTATCTTTAAATAATTACAGCCAATTTAATTGTTTTAATAATCCAAGTCATTTCACTGTTCTGATCTTTTCGTGACCACGTCTTGGTCATAAATGGCTTTCTGAACGAATTATAACACCGAATAAGTAGTTTCAGACACAGTTATCAGGATTATATTGTAATGGGCTTTACTTAACATTTAGTGGTTTTTTCATTTAAATCGGAATTTATGTCAATTTATGTAATAAGTGAACGAAGTCGCGGGTAACAGCTGCTCTATAATATTACAAACAGACAAAATAAAAAAAACATTATTTTAAGTTCTCTTGCGTATATAAAGGCACCCCATTATAATTTTTTAAATATATTTGTCATGTATAGACAGCGATCAGTTACAGTTTTATTATATGTATAGATCTACCCGATACCTATAACCGTACAAGTAGGTACTAAAATGATGTCGCGAAGCTACGTGAACTTGAAGCAATGTTCAAATATTAAGTGAGATACAAAAAACGGTTAAACCGCAATTGGTACGCAATTGACATGATCCCAATAAGTTCACAGTAACCGAATGATAAACTTGATTGATGGCTTCGTTTTGTTAATGGCCTGCTTGTCAGATTAGTTTGCCCAGAGGCCTTATAAATATTATTTACTATCGTATTTGAAACTAATATTATCACGGGATTTGTACATTTTACTATGTACAGAGTACTGACGATTAATGATTTTTGATTATCGATATTTCGAACCAGTTGCATGGCTCGTGGTCACGGTCATGTGAATGGTGGAGTTTCGTCGTGACTACGAGCCGTTCACATGGAGTTCAATTTTTTTACTTGAATTCAGTGATTCAGTAATTCAATAATTCCATAGTTTGATGTGATTTGAAACGATATACAGAAGACACAAATTTTAAGGACAAACCATATTTTTATTAGTACAATTTTTCTGTCCTACAACTATTTATTAAACTTTATGCAAATTTATGCGATATACAAACTAACGGATCATTCATTTTTATAATGTATAAATTAAGTTTTTTACTCTCGGTAGGAACAATTACGTGAACCATGGACAGACTAATCATAAATATCGATATCATGAATATCGAGTTAGATGGGAGGTACCATTCCATCCTAATAATCCGCTGTCAAATTACTCTTTTCAGTTAAAGAGGTACGATGGCCAATAAATTTTTGAAAGCCAAACGATTATCTTAGTCCTCTGGTGTCGCAACGGTTGAAGAAATTAATTTGAAGAAGTGCGGTTGCTAGCTACATTTAGTTAAATTGAGATTATTATTTTTTCTAATATATATTATATAGAAATTGACGTTGATAAAAAATGAGGTTACCGTTTGACCGTTTGACATAACTGATAAGTCTAAGGTTGTTTTTACATTGCACATTAACTGCTGCTCTGACTTCGTTCCCTGAGTTTTAATTTGTTTTTTCGCAAATGTTAGCAGCAAAACGTTTTTATATTCACACCTATAACATTCAAACCGACAAAACTTTTTTATTTTAGTAACGTCTTAGTAACAAACACTAAATGTTAAGTTAAGCTTACTGCAATACAATAGTGTATTTGAGTAACTCACAGTAGTTTTATACTTATGGAAGTAAAACAAACACTAAATGTTAAGTTAAGCTTACTGCATACAATAGTGTATTTGAGTAACTCACAGTAGTTTTATACTTATAGAAGTAAAACAAACACTAAATGTTAAGTTAAACTTACTGCATACAATAGTGTACTTGAGTAACTTACAGTAGTTTTATACTTATGGAAGTAAAACAAACACTAAATGTTAAGTTCAGCTTACTGCAATACAAGTACAAGTAAAATAGTATTAGAGCAACTTTTAGTTTTATTTTATTTTAGTAGTTTTATATCTACTGAAATAAAACAAACGCTTAATCTTAAGTTAAGCTTAATGTATAAAATAGATTATTCCATCGACACCATACCGAAGTGCTGAAGTTAGCGAGCACAAACACGCAGACAGACCTGCAAACAAACAAAATAAATTATAAACCGTTACTTTAATAACGGAACTTTATCATAATGAAAAAATAATTATTTAAAAACCAATTGACATGAACCGAACACTACATGCAAAGTAAAACTTACTGCACTACAAAATATCGTTGTAACGATACGTACGTCTGAACGCACATACAAACAAACAAGCATAATAAATTATAACCTGTTATTTTCTGATACCGTATCTTTCTATACTAAAAAAATAACTTAAAATCCGTCCAATCGTTTTGGAGCTTATTTTGTACAAACAAACAAACGAAAAACTCTTTCCTCATATAACATTAGTATAGATTCGAATTATTGAGTACGCATCCTTGATAATTAGATGATAAAAATCCATTATGATGATGATATCAACCCTTGTTATGATAATATATTGAGAATATCTTTGTCAATTTACTTTAAATACGTAAAAAAAAAGTTCAATATAAAATTAGTTTTATGTGACAAATGAGCTTGCAAGCCACCCGATGTTAAATGGTTTCTGCAGCCCCTGGAGCCAACTTCAAATAAATGAAATAAAATAATACCCCTGTACGAGGTTGTAGACCTGTGTTACTGGGCACCCCGCTCTTCCACACAGACAATGAAAGTGATAAAACAAATGTAATAAGTGATAAAATAAATAAAAGATCTCTAATTAATATTATGTAAATAAATATAATATATGTTAGATGTATGCGCGTGAGTATATGCATGTAAGTGTATGTGTGTATGTGTGTGTGTGAGTGTGTGTGTGCGTGCGTGTGTTCGTGTATGTATGTATACGACTATGTATAAGGGTTAAATAGAACTAGTAAATGAGTTTTTCTGTTTCTTCAAAGTTAAAAGAGAGAAGACTTTGAGAGATTACACGTTTCACTTGAACACAAGTCATAGGATAAATTTTATGTTTGCTATTGAATTGATTATATAGGTAAGAGGACTGGTAGGTGAATTGTTTTTTCTTAAACTTTGTATTGCCGTCGGGGAGCTGACAAGCTGTTGGATTTCTACGTCTAAGCTGGTGTTGTGTGGAGAATGATAAGTGAATGGTAAATAAGTAGTAAGAGAATGGTAAATAAGACTAAAATCCTGTCTGACTTCGTCATAAAATGCGTTGTTACTCCTGAGGAGTGAGATTGTCCCCTCGCTTTTACCTGTAGCCGGCGACCGCATCACTCTAACCGAAATGCAAGGATTGCTCTACTGCCGATTATGAGGGTGTAGCTGGTACCTTCCCGTTTAAGCTATTCTTCTACCACATTCCAAAATTATTTTAATATTGAAATAGTTATTGATTTTAGATGATTTGAATATTCAATTTCAATGGGACAGACATGTTTGGACAATTTGAAAAATATTTATTCTTACATAAAATCTACGTCTTACACAAAATAAATATAAGGAAAAAACTAACCTTTGTTTTATTGTCGATCTAACTAAATAGACGGATGAACTGTTTAGTCAATGTTAGTAAATATGGCAAAATTTTTATCTCGGCTCTTAGTTTGCAAAAAATTTACAGTTTCGTTATTGTTATGAGTACCGTGTATACTTTAACGTGATCTCATTAACTTATTATTTTTAAAGGTGGGAGAACTATAGTTCGACCGGGGAGTTACCAGCGCCGTCCTCATAATCCGCCGTAAAGTATGACATGTGTTTCGATTGGAGAGTTGCGGCTGCCGCCTACACTTTGAAGCGAGGCGATCGTCTTAGTCCTCAGTATAAATCGAACCAAATCCTTCAAATTAATATTATATTGACTGTAGCTTCAGCTCTTTTTAATATTTGTATATTTAATGACGTTTTCTTCTGAAAGCTATCTAAATTTTTGTGGTAAGGTACCAATTTATTGTTTTAGTTATTGCTCGCTGCAATGATCTTCCATATTTATTTAAGGGCTTCAACGCGAGCGACGCCATAGGTAAAACCTAGTAATGTATAAATTAAGCGATGATATTAGTTTAAAATCGTATAAAATTGCATTCGAAAAAACTCGTTACCATATCTAGCTCTCGCAAACAACGGCATGTTACCACACGTCTACAAGTATTACAGAGCATTACAACCCAACCCAACCACGAGAACTCGATATACTTGGACTTGACCCCAGCATTTCGCAACCGCCCCTCCTCGCTGCACCAACGCTTGCCAATCTCGCAGCAAACACGGTGCAAGACGCACGCCGCGATGTTCCCAAACCCTTTCGACAGAAAGCACTCGACAATACGACAAGTGATCGACAGATTTCTAGAAACACGTAGAAGTGTCAACAAGAATGTGTTGTCGAGGAAAGGTAGCAACACGTCGTCTTTGTCGAACTCGAGTACGACGAGTCGAAAGTTCTTTTCTATTCGCTCCTGATACGGTGTGTGACTGAAATGTGTGTATTCTTTCGTCCACTGGATTCTTGTACTCGAAAATTTGGTAAGTTCAATTTTAGTCTCATTTCAATTAAGATAATAAAATAAGATAAGATATACTATTGTAAATTAATATTGTCCCGGAATTTACACATTATGTTATATAACGGGTACTCACGATTAATGTTTTTTAATTGCCCATATTTCGAACCAGTTGCATGGCTCGTGGTCACGGCGAAACTCAATAAGTTCGAGCCATACAATAGGTTCGAAATATCGGCAATTAAAAAGCGTTAATCGCGAGTACCTGTTACATAAAATAATTAGATAAGATATACATATAAATGTAGATGGAAAGCGGTAACTATATCTATCTACACCTATCGTGAAGCAATTCTTGTTTCGTTGGAAAGGTGTGGTTGCCTCCTAATGGTTGAGTCATTTACAAATGAGGTGACAGTCTTAACTCTCAGAAGCGGTGATGCTTCTGTGTTTAACTTAATGTGGAAGTCCTGTTCTTGAAGAAGTTAGTTACAGTTTAAATGCAGCAGTGACTTAACGGCAGGTGGTCTGCACTCTTTGACTTCTTACGTATAATATAAACATTTGAAGACAATTTATCTTTTGGAAAAAATGAATAATTTAACAACTTAATCATAGCTACCTTTTCTGTTCATCATATGATCCCTTCCGCCGAGAGCTGACGAAGGGGTATACACTTTTAGTAACTAAAACACCCTGTTTCTGCTCAGCCCTTAAATCCGGAGGCCGCGAGACCCCGATTAGACAATAGCTACGTGATTCCAAACTAGTTAGAATCTGTATGGTTACAACTAATAAATATATATAGTGTACTAAATAATGTTAAATAGAAAATGTACACCTAGAAACAACAATAAGTCGCGCTCATTAATCAAATATTTATCCTAGTTGAGAGGAATTACTATAAATAAGTAGTAATATATTTACTATTATACTATTAGTAATATATTACTATAAATAAGTAGTATAAGTATAAGTATAATAAGTATAAAAATTACTAAATAATATTAAATATAGAATGTACACCTATAAAACATACTAAAATATGCTAAATATATAATTTATACCTCGAAACAGAACAAATACTCGCGCTCATCGATCAAATATTTATTTTGGTCGAGAGTTGAATCACAAGCTTTGATTTTGTAGTCACGACCACTTATTACTAGGCCAAAAGGCAAGCTGAAATTTATAACAATATTTATTCAAATTAAAGATATATTAATTATTCAAATGTATTATTTATTCAAATTAAAACACAAGATCAGATATTTATTATTTTCATTTCTTAGTGACGTGCAAAGGTAATTGACACCGATTTTGAAGTTATTTTAAATAGAATAAAAAAATCTAAATCTATACATATAACAAAACTGGAACTGATTGATATCTGACACATATATTTAAAAATTCATAATGGGGTGGTTTTTATATACGCAAGTGTACCCATTATAATGTTGTTAAGAGTGAGTACTCCTAGTAAGATAGACTTTTATTATGATTACTTTTAAGGCATTTCGTGTCAAATTCAGTTAAAGGTAAACTACATATATAAAACCATTTGCATATATTTTATATAATAATAAAAATCATTTATTTCAGATCAGACAATATAAACAAAGATACGATATATTGTTTATACATTACCTTTAATAATTTTGATTATTTGTATGTTACCTAATTTTATTTCTTAAGTGTCCGCGTACGTATTTTTAACAAAAAATATTTTATGAAGAATTTTTTTTTTTATAATGAAAAAGTAAGAAACGGGCATGCAGGCCACCTTATGTTAAGTGGTCACTGCAGCCCATGGACAACCACGTCTAATCTCAAATAGAACAGAAGTTTTATTTAAGGATAGAC
>DWON01008253.1:0-12267 GCA_018251015.1 Phocides pigmalion okeechobee
AGATGCACCGACAAATCACTGAGTTATTGTATTTTTTATCAAATATAAATATGCGAATAGACAGACGTGATGTCCGCCTCTAGTCTTATAGCGCCGACGTAAACACAGCACTTGTGTTCGCCCGTAATCCATACATATTTGTAAGTACAACACAGGTGTGTACAGCCGCAAGCGCATTGCGCCGCGCAGTACACAGCGGTGTTGTATCGCTGGCGGTAGTAATGCGTAATTTCAATTTAATACGAACGGTAGACGGTAGATGGCGCTAATAGAAGCCTGTATCTGTATGTAACAATTCTGACCTATCTACTAATGGGTCAGTGTTCCATTGAGCATGGGATGTATCTATATATATTACGCTGGTAGAGTAACAAATGAGCGTGTAGGTCAGCTAACGTTACATTGTCTCTGCAGACCATGGACTTCCACGTTCATCCTTAAACACAATCCATAAACAGCACCAATGTAAAATAAACAATTATATACAAACTAGTTAGAAGGACAGTTGATGTTAAATCGTCTCTCCAGTCTCTGGACATCCCGCCGTAAAGCAACATGTTCTTCATGTATTGTGTTTCGGTCGGAGAGGTGTGGTTGCTAGATACACATTATTGGAGGCGACCATCTTATTCTTCAAGAGTAGGAACGCTTCCGCGTCCATCCTTAAATAGAACTTCTGTTCTACTTGAGATTGGACGTGGTTGTCCATGAGCTGCAGTGACCACTTAACATCAGGTGGCCTGCATGCCAGTTTCTTACTCTTTCGCAATAAAATAATAATAATAATAAATAAACTATTCCTGTTTCTATGTATATCTTGTGAGGTGTGTATTAAGCTTATTAATATGCCACTTGCTAAGTTGCCGTATTTCGACAATTCTGCATAACAAATCGTTTATTTCGTTATCAGTGGACTCTTCTCATTGTACTTTTTTATGTGTGAAGGGTAACAAACGAGCATGCAAACCTGATGTTAAGTAATTGCAGCCCACGAATAGAACGTAGACACGTTGCTACTCCTGAGGAATAAGATGGTTGCCTCGCTTCAAAGTGTAACCGGTAACCGCATCAACCGAAACACAAGTAATGCTTTACGGCGGATTATGAGGGCGGCACCAGTGCCTCCCCAGTCGAAGTATAGTTCTCCCAACCTTAACTTTCTAAGTTGCCTTATTTCGACAATTCCGCATGACAAATCGGTTATTGCATAACCAATGGACTCTACTCATTGTTACTATGTACGTATGCAACGTAATCCTTATGACAACTTGAGACTAAGTAATCACGCACACGGAAACGTAACGAAAACGTCGACCGTGTGATTCAATTCAATTAATCATTCATTCAGTTACGCTTGTTTGCTATTCAAACATTTGAAACGGGAATTGACGTCACTTGCAGACGTTTTGGATTTTGGCGCGGATACAGATTAAATATTTTCCTAATTGCCATCGCAATTATAATTAAAATTGTAATTAATTATAATCTTAATTTAATGTAAATGTTTTTTCAGTATAATTATCGTAAAAACTTAAGAATTTGAAACGATAATAAAACATTTATTAGGGACAAGTAAATAATTGGGTACATACAATTAATCTGTTATTCAATCGCAAATGCAAATTACGTCTTATGTTAGTGTTAATGACGAAACAAACACTTGCGCAAGTCGTAGGTATTTTGTTTATAATGTAATCTCAAGATGTTTATTTCTATTTTGAAGCCACGAAGCCAGCGTTATATTAATTTTGTTGACAAAATATTCATTAAGTTAATTTATCGCACGTTATGTTAGTATTAACGAGGCCGTTTAGAAGATAAATGTCGCGACATTACAAAGTTGCTGTCTCAAGATTATAAATACAATGTTGCAACACTATCTCGCGGTCTGATGCGACAAGCCTTGTAGAGAAAGTCACTCTCTCTAAACGTAATATGACAGTCATTAACTCTACGGGACCCATAGACCGTATATTTTTCTCTAAAAAGAAATGACGATGAAACTCCACTTTTGTACCCACTTTATGGCTTATTAATTCAGTTGCTTGTCTGAACAGTTTATAGGGCTATAAATTCTTTTGCAAACAAATTCCGGAATTGCATATCTAGTGATTCCATGAACAGACTACTAGATTAAATATAGAGCACTCATAGATAAGATGGAATTTTTAGCTACGTGCACATTACTGGGAAACCTTGACCATTTTGTTATTTTAAAAAGCGAAGGATAGAATTCGGTATTACCACTTTAGTAACATGGTTATGTAGATGTGTCTAATATTAAAAGATATTCAATTGTATCATTGTCGCATGATTGGAAGGCATCTGCGGCATATGTTTTTTACTTTGTAACAGCAGCGTCAGCATTGTTCATTTTTTTTAAACGTCTCTGGAGCAATCAAGAGACATTACTAAAAGAGGCTCTACACAAGGTTACAAATTAAAATACTTATTGAGTTTAATAATAGTTCCAAAGAGTTCGTGTACAAGATAAGAATGTACATTGTTTATGTTTGAAAGATATTCTAAAAGTTGCACTTAACGCGGGTACTCCGTTTTACTTCGTAGTAACATCTTTTGTTAACGTCAGGTAAGATTTGGATTCTGTTTGTAGTAGATTAGATATCTACTCATTCATTGCCGGTAGCGTATCAGGTAGGCTGCATTCTTATTTACTAGTATATTATTATTAGCTTTTTCAAACAAAATTATAGGTATTGTACCTATCTGGAATATAAATGCAATTAAATTGTCTTGAGTGTGCCACATTGCACATGCCGAATCAGACAGTCGTGCTGAAGACGTCAGCAGTCATGATGAAGATTAGTGTTTGGGTTTTTTGAACTTATTAACGTGTTTATTGATGGCATTCATAAATTAGGTTAGGGTAGGTTAGTTGCACGATTGACACAAATCGATTAAAAATCGATTTTTAGATTAATCTGTCACTAGCATCTGTCAACAGTTTTCCCCAGCCATCTCAGTTACGCCGTGACCACGAGCCATGCAACTGGTTCCAAATGTCGGCAATCAATAAACGTTAATCGTAAGTACCCGGTACATAGTACAATGTACTAAGCATGCAGACCATAAAATTAGAGAAGTTACTAGTTGGAAATCATAAAAAAATCGATTATAAAAATATTAAAGTAACATATTTAGCGATATGAGGAACGAGCGCGTCATGTTGTAAAATTATGTCGTTGGTTCCGTAGAATAACTAGTTCTCGGTTTATACTTAAATCTGACTCACGCAGGGCTAATGTTGGCGGCGGTTCTTTGTTTTATTTATAGTGAAATGGCCTTGCATTGCAAATTTATACGACGAAATACTTTCATATTTTATTCCTGACATTGGACGAAAATAACTTTGTTTTTAATGCTATATTTACACTTATTAATGATCAGTGACGCATGGAAAGGTGTAAACGTATCTAGTAAACGTATACTTTTTAAGTTGGAATTTTATACAAGCGTGTTTCTTAGTTTTTTTTTAACTATTATTAATTTCATTATAAGTGTGTAAAAAGAAACTTATTTGCAAGATTATAGTAATATTACATTAAATTTAAACGACACACATATAGCGTTGCAGTAAAGTTAAAGTATTGTTGTTATTATCATTGCGTTGAAGTAATCTTATTCCTATTGATATTATGATTGCGTGATGAACACAAGTCACTCCACCATTTTGACGTCATGTTGTCGTCACACGTTATTGGAGAGCAGATCGTCGTGAATACCATTTTATTATTGGTCCTGGTCGGCGGTTTGCCCTCGAAATGTAAGCTGAATTTGAATTTAAGTTTAATTTATTTGTAAATATGTCATGTTATTTTCGGGATTTATTACTTTCAGTAGGTCTGAGGTCGAATTAAAAATATATGTACTGTATACAAAAATACATTGTTCCCAGTAGTGGGTCATGGGTAATGACTAGATAAATAATTACAATAAGGTACTAATAAATAAATCATAGACAAAAATACATTGTTCCCAGCAATGGAACATGGGGAAAGGCTTGACAAATAACCATAACGAAGTGATAAATAAACTATAGACAAGCTCCACTAATTACTTAACGTTCAAGATGGTACGTAATCATGTCCAGTTCTTCGTAGTCGCTAATAAATTCAGATGGTTTTGTGTATTCACAGAATAATCACATCATGTCGAATTTAAAACGAATCGAATTTAACAACTTGCAAAAAATTACAAAAGACGTTTTATGGTATACTTAATGCGACCATACGTCCCGTTTTGCACGGGACAGTCCCTTTGATCTTCTGTCCCCGAGAAAAATCTGTCGATCCAAAAATGTTGGTTTCTCCATACCAGCTATATTACCACTTTAATTACGGCGCTCATATATTAGATCGGACCAGCGTTGCGGGAGACGGCACTAAACTGGGGCTTATTTCTCTAGACTGAAGATGCGCCGACAATTCACTGAAATATTGTATTTTATAGCGTCTGTGTGTCATCTACGAATACACAGACGTAATTTCCGCCCCAGTCTTGTATCGTCACGTAAACACAGCACTTGTGTTCGCCCGTAATCCATACAGATTTGTACTTATATAATAGGTGTGTATAAGAGAAGCGCGTTGCGCCGCGCAATACACAAGTCTTAAAATAAATTAATTCATGTGAAAAATAAAAAAAACAATTGAAATGACCATTGACGTCATTTCCATACGTTTTGGTCTGTGACGCGATTACAGATTAAATATTTAACTAATTGCCATAGCAATTATAATTTTAATTAAAATTAATTACAATTTTTATGAAATGTAAATGTAATTGTTTCCTAACTAATTCATTACTATCTCAATTATATCAAAAAAGTTTTCATAATTTTAAATTAAAATCAAAATAAATCAAATATTAATTCCAAAATTTCAGACGTATCATTTGATTAAATTTGTATTAAGTTAAATTTTATATATAAAATAAAAATGATTCAAAATATGTGTTTTTGTTAGAACCCTAAGCTATTCCTACACAAATCTCTATTTTTTAAAATTAAATTTGATAATACGATTCAAAATAGGTGTTTTTTATTAGGAACCAAGGCTATTCATCAAGTAAACTCTATTTTTTTTCTTTATGACTCGGCCCTGCTAATTTATACTAAACGGATGTCCCGTTTTGAGTAAGAAGACAAGTGGTCAGATTAAGCATACTGTAGCGATGTTCCGGGAAGGACGAACATAAAACATTTGTTAAACTCCCGATAAATTCGTAATTAGTTTGCGGAATCGAGATAAATTGTATATGATAGCAACTAGTTGTTCCCCGCGGTTCCGCACGCAATGTCCATGATGCCACACATTTCAAATAATCATGGAGTGTTTTTAAGTGTATGTATAGATTTTTTCGCCGGTTCATCCCGTTAACCTTAGCTAATAGGCGCTTTAAGTCGACCTTACAATGAAATAAAATATTTGAATTAGAAATATGACACAAAGCTGTAAAAGGAACAGAAATACCTATAAAATTTTCATGTTCTATTTTACCCCCTTAAGGGTGTCCAAAGTTTCTTTATTAGTGCTCCACTTGTTGTATACAAAGAACTTTATGCAAAATTAAAGACTCTTGGTTTCTACGTTTTCGGTTGTGCATTGCTTTGTGGATCTGTCTGTCCTACTTTACACATATTCGTTGTAGTTAACTTTCCGTGAATCAAAGGTGTTGTGTGAACTTTTATGTAAATTTTTATTTTACAATCAACGAGTTATGTAAATACTTTTGTACACTAGAAAAATAAGTAAGTTATATATATAATATTTAAGATATAGAGGTAGAGGCGTTGTAATGAAAACAATAAAATCTGTTATATATGTAAAAATTATGAAAGTGTATTTTTATATCAGAAGAGCAAACGAGTATGCAGACCACAATGTTAACCAGTCACTTTATTCTGTGGACATCTACATACAACATCAAAAACAACTGAAATGCTCTGAGCTGTACAACCATCGGTCTTTTCTCTCAATGTTAGTCCTCAAGAGTAGCAACATATTACTGTGCAACTCTTAGTCCTCAAAAGTAGCAATGTATTGCTAATCTTGAGGACTAAAATGGTCGCTTGAATGTAATTGAAGCCGGTAACCATTCTGGGAAGGACGAACATAAAACATTTAGAAGACTCTCGATAAATTTGTAATTAGTTTGCAGAATCGAGATAAACTTTATATGATGGTGATGTTGCGGTCGATTTTACGTGAACCAAAGATTTTGTGTGAAACTCGTTATGATGAACTCGCGCTTTACTTTTTATGTTACGATCTATGTGTTATGAATCATAATATTGTCTGCCGAGAAGAAAATATGGCTAAGACCTAAATACCATTTGGAGATTGAGGATTAAAGATTTTAAAAATCGAAAATAAAGAGAATAAGAAAGTGTACTAAAGTCGTTAACAGACGCGTTGCTATTCTAAATAACTAAAATGATAGCCTATTATTTATGTGTAGCCGGCAACCACAATGTTCTATTGAAATACAAGAATTGATATACATTAGGTATTACTTTATGATGGTGCCTTCTAGGTCGAACCCCAAAGATTCCACCATCATTCAAATGTACCGCTATTATTTTCTATAGTAATATGATAAAGGGCTTCGACCTTTTTTGGATTTTGGTTAGATTTTTTGTATTTTTCTTGTGTATATTAATTATGTGTTTTAAAAAATATGGTTAAACACTTGGGGCCTGTTTTTGCTAATAATTATCTTTAACCTAAACATTCGTTGATTTGAACTGACTGATGATGCAGTTTAAATTAAATTTGAAAAAATATATAAAAACTTAAAATAACTTACTTGGTATATAACGTTATGTACCTGTCGAGGACACAATCTAATGCGGAACAGAGAACATGTCGCTTCTTCCTCAACATATTAAATGTAGTTATTTATAGTAACCACTTATCATCCAGCCAGCAATACATGCGAATTTAATTACTTACTCATCGTTAATTCAGTATCAAAACAAACAGCAAGAGCTATTTATGTGTGCTGATAAATACTTAGATAGAATATTATGTAGAAACTTTGTAGTTATGAAACTTGTTCCCTCTTGCAACATAATGGCTGACTTGAGTGCAAACTTGAACGCAATATTCCATGCAAATATTATGCATATTCAAGAGATATGCAAGCGTAGTTTTAATACTGTAACGAAGTTTATATGTAAACTTCCTAACAGCTTTGATAGGTAACACTTTAGTATTTCTTTTATGTGGCAAAAGAGCATCGGATGTTAAGTAGTCCACATCTACATAGTAGACATCCACGTAACCACAAGCACGACTGAAATCCTATCTGAGCTCGAACGTAGATACGTTGTTACTCCTTAGTACTAAGATGGTCGCTTCACTACAAAGTGTAGCCGGCAACCGCACCTCTCCAACCGAAACAAGAAATGTTTTACGGCGGTAAAAAGCAGAGGATTTCAAAGATTTGTAATGTTGCCGTAAATTTAACCGTGCTAATCCGCAGTAGATGACTAGTTACATATAAATCTATGTATGTATGTACACTTATTCCATTATTAATGATATAAACAAAGCAGCAGACAGAATTGTTGCAAATATTTGTAATCAGATGTCGCAAAATGCAGCCATGCGAAGCCATGGCGTCGCTCGTGGATATATAAATTACCTGTGAAAATGGGTCTAGTTGCAAATTATATTATTACCATGCTTCATGTACTGCTAATTGAGCTCCTAACCGACCGTTATTCACCTTGGGTTTGGATTTCAAAAGCTAACGGTCACAATTACTGTTATTCTTGTAGATCGTCTAGTGTTGTGGCATACTTTTTTGAATAATGTTTTGGCCATAGACAAATCGCTCATCAACACTTATACTTCAAGATAATATTTGTATTTTTATATAATATTATACCAAGCAATTTTGTCTACTTTTTTATAGTTAATAATGAAAATGGTTTACATTATATTGTGACAGGTACATAATCATTTTATAAATATAAATTAATTATGTATAATAATATAGGGATTATTGTTATTATAAATCATTTTCCAAATGTAAGAACTCATAAAATATCAAATTAATCTGAATATTTCAATATTTCAAGTTATATTTTAACGGAAATTTTCTCACAAATCCTCTCAAAATGAAACATACGCATAAACATCATAATATATTTAACGTTAACATTTAAATTTCATTATTTTAAATGGAAATTTTATATTTATTTATTTTAAATGTAATTTGAAACGTTAACTTTTATTTTAAATTTAATCATTTTAAACGTTTAAATTGTTACTATTATTATTATTATTATTGTGAAATAGCTAACGGTCGAATATTCCAATTGGTACAGTCCTACTGTTCGTGGATAATGACTTCTTGTACAACAGAACAGGAATCGTATCTGAAGTTGATCATACGTGCTATTGCCTAATCGTTTGGTCTAGTGGTCGGGATTATTGACCACTTAATAGCCGAAGATTGACGGCTTAGTAGCCGAAGATTATTCTTCATAATCTTATGTTTGATTCAGAAGATTGTGTTTGATTCCTACAAATATTTGTATGATGATTCCATGTTTGCGCTATGACTGTGTAAAATTGTTTATTTCAATACGTATAAACGTATAAGTTTATCATTTGTCTGATGATTTAACTGGTTGTAGCTAGTTTGAGACCAAATGGCTGTCTTGTAAGCTGCTCAAAGATATTTATTTATTGTTTCTCCTGAGAACCAGTAATGAGTCTCGAATAAGAAAAATCTGCGTAATTTGAAGTTGCAATACATTCGCACTAAACAGTTGTTACAAGATTTATAAGGTATAAATCGCATCTTTGTAATTATAATGAATTGCCTATGTTTATCTAATTTTGTAAGGAGTTGAAATTATACAGAAGTACCCTTTTGGGAAATTCATAGTATCATATATGATAAAATATAGATAAAGAATGGATCGCGAACTTAATCGTGAAATATTGGAATTTAACATTTCTATCACTCTGAAGGCACGAATTACGTGGCGGTAGTTTCACATTCATACTATTTTAAATGATACGAAATCAATATATTTTTCTATATCCTATATATTTAAAATTGAATTTGAAATTAATTGTAAATTCCAATTTCAAAATTTCTATCATTCTGAACACGCAAAATATGGCGGGAATGTCACATCGAACAACACTCATAGACTAAAAGCATTTTTCATTTAAAGCATTTGTAAATAAGCAAAAATGTAGCAAAACTGAATTTTTTTGCTCCAACTTCAGAGAGTTTCACGAACGGTGGGTGCCGGAAACAGCAAGAAAAATGAACATCCATTCGCTCAAAGTGCCGTTTGCAGCCATATAGTCGTGTTTCGCCGGCAATTATTTTAAGAACGCTCATTTCGCTCTTCCGCTTTGAAAAGACAACTTTTTTGTCTCCTCTACACCTTTTTGGTCGCGGATATTAACTGTTTAGGGTACCGTAACATTTTTATTTGGAACGAGTAATAAATATGCAGGCAGGGATTTTGAATAGTCACTGCAACGCGTGGACACCCACGTGTAACATCATATATGTAGGATTAAATAATACCTGAATGCACGTATGTGTAGTTCCACGATTTTTGAATTATGTAAAATAAACGCTGACGAAGTCGCGGGCACAGCTAATGATAAGTTAGAACAGTTTGCAACTTGTGTAGTTGCGGTTGCAATAACTACATAATATCAGGAGGCTTGCATGCTCGTTTGCTACTTTCTCACTTAAATAATGATAAACAATTCATAATACGAACATATAATAATTCCGCGTGCCTAAAAGTGACAAGGCTGGTTCGTATCTCGCGCAGAGAATTGCGATTGCTATTCAGCGCGGGAATGCAGCTAATGTTCCCGCATGGGCAGGGACTACCTTTAGATTGTTTAGGTTAGGTTTTTATTATAATTAGTTTTAAGTTTTTCATCATTGTAAGTAAACAATTTAATTTTAATTATACGAACATACATAAAAGTCAAAGATGTCGATAATTAATTTTTAAAAATAATTTAATGCGTTCGTTGCGTTACGTATGTGTACCAAAAATACAATATTAATTACATAAAGATAAATAAACATATTCCTATACATATTTACGTGTGAAACTATTACTAGACACAGATTTACATTCATAACTCCCCCGTACATCTATTTTTACTCGGTCTAGCCTGGGATTACAAGAGTAACAACGAACACGCGAGAAACGTAACGTATTTAGTATAATGCTATGTATTTATTACGGAATATTTTATGTTATAGTTTATTTATATATATTTAAAGGTGGTAGAGCCGTTAGAGCTCGTCCGGGGCGACACCACCGCCACCCTCATAACCCGCCGTAAAGCGACATGTTCTTCATGTATTCGATTAGGGAGGTGTGGGTGCCGGATACACATTATTGGAGGCGACCATCTTAGTCTTCAAGAGTAGGAACGCATCCGCGTCCATCCTTAAATATAACTACTGTTCTATTTGAGATTGGACGTGGTTATCCTTGGGCTGCAGTGACCACTTAACATCAGGTGGCTTGCATGCCCGTTTGTTACACTTTCATAATAAAAAAATAAATGTGCATCTTCACCCCTCTCCATGTCCCGTTGTATTTTTATTATCCAAAGGTTCTCTGGAAGAAATCGCTAACAGCGATCAGACCGCCTTTAATTTACACTTCTGTATTTAAGTGAGAAGAGTAGCAAACAAGCATGTAAACCACCTGATGGTAAGAAATCGCAGCCCATAGACATCCACGTATAATCACAACCACGGGTCAAATCCTATATGGGCTCGAACGTAGATACGTTGCTACTCCTGAGGACTAAGATGATCACCTCGCTTCAAAGGGTAGCCGGCAACCGCACGTCTCCAACCGAAACAAAAGTAATGCTTTACAGCAGATTATGAGGGCGGCGGTGGTACTTCCCCGGTCGAACTACAGTTCTCCTACTTTTAACTATGTGTATTCCTTTTTATTGTTGAACATTAAAGCATATTTGTACTTTTATTTAAAACATGGGATTTAAAGATTTCCTCGTTCAAATAATCCACCATTTGGCGAACGGTGCCGATGAGATCTAACGAATCTATTTTAAACATTATTCCGTGGTGTATGTACGTTGTACATTACAAAGCATATTGCATACACATTGCAAAATCTATAAATATTATAAAACAAAGCTCCCTGTCTCGTCTGTATGTCTGTTCGCGATAAACTCAAAAAGTACGCGACGATTTTTCTCACGGTTTTCAACAACAGGTAGTGATTCCTGGCGAAGGTTTTGGTGCATAATAAGTTAAGGTTTTTTTTTGTAAATTCGACAAGAAATTAAATAGTTAAATTCTATATAGTAATTCAGTCGTCGTTCCAAATAGACGTTTCTAATTGTTAATTTTTGTAAATTGTGCAAAATTAAAATAATCTTTGGAAGCATGTATGCTCAGGTTGTTTCATATTGTGAAAATGTATAAAATAAACGCGGTCGAACTCGCGGGTACAGTTATTAAAATAAAATTGTGTCTCATTTGAAATTTTTGGTCCGTGGAGTCCGAGTGCCAAAAAAAGTTTCAAACCATTAGTCCCACGTTTTATCGACGCTGCCAGTAACAAGAGGGCTGGTTCATATCTCGCGCAGAGAATCTAGTCTAGAAGAAGGCTAGTCTTTTTAGCACCATGTCGAATGGCATAGGTTCCCTTTAGATTTTAGTTTAGGCTTTTATTATAATTAGTTTAAAGTCTTTTATTATTGTAACTCTGAGGTCTTTAAAAATATACAATATACAAAAAAGATTGTACCCCCTTGCGAAAATATTTTACTGTATCATTTAAGAACAGCAAACGAACATGCAGGCAATCAGATGTTAAATACTCGCTGCTGCTCATGGTCATACCGAATAAGAAGCCCTATTTGAGGTCGAATACTCAGGACTATCGTAAGTGTAGCCGGCATCCGCACTTTTCAACACTATCTTAAAAGCTACTTTACGACGGATTATGAGGGCAGCGGTGGTACTTCCTCGGTCGAAGTATATTTCTACCACCTGTCACAATTTTTTTTACATTTAATTTTTCTTTACTTTCATTCTTAGTACTATACAACTGATTTCAAATATCGTCAGTTATAAAATCGTTAATCATGAACATCCGTTATAATAAAATATCGCTTCTTTACTTCAATAACGTGTTATCTCAAAAAACAAAATTTGACAATAGAGCATTTTTTTACTTACAAAAAATTATTTTACTTA
>DWON01008254.1:0-12265 GCA_018251015.1 Phocides pigmalion okeechobee
ACATGTTGATTTACGGCGGGTTAAGAGGGTGGCGGTGGTGCCGCCCCGGGCGAGCGCTAACGGCTCTACCCCCTTTAAAAGATACATGTACAAAATTGTTGACAAATGCCCGTATCGCTCTTCATTGTCTCTGATATTTCAGTTTTTCCATAAGAAATAAGTACATACAATACAAAACTTTCATCGTACGTAAAAAACAAAACTGTGCTTATTTAAACCTTATTTATATATACAAAATTTCATTCTCCTTAAATAACAATATATCCACCTCTCTGACGATGCCTCCTATCGCCTACCAGAACGTTCCATAGACAAAGAAACCCTTTTTTAGACAAGATAGCTTGTTAAATAATTATCTATATACTATATACTCAGACATTAAAAGACGGGAAATGCACTTCATTTGCTACAATACCCCGTGATTATATTCTGTACAATAATTATTTATACGATAAACTTTAACAATCCATTACTTTCTATTATTTAAAAGTGAAATATTTTTAGTTTATCTATTTTATTGCGTTTCTCTCACGCGAAACTACTGATTAGTATTTTACGTCAAATTTGGTACATAAATTGTTTCCACCTTTGGTCTCATTATAGACTATGTATTAAAAAATATATTACCTTAAAACCGAGCAATTTCCCAAATTAGTTACAGTTAAGATTAAGATGGTTTTTGGAAAGCATCTAAGTTTATTTTTCGCGAGCACAGCCGAAGGTTAACGCTAGTTCTACGTTATTTGAATTTTGGAGGTCACGGGTCAGGAGAATAAAGGAGATGTAAAGATTAATGAGAGCCCCCAATGAGTTCTTACAAAGTAAGCGATGACGCGACGCACAAAACATTTGAATATTTAGACTCCTTACTTTGTTACGGCGGCGAGTGCTAATTGCAAGAATTATTGACTCATCTTAATTTGTGCTACTTTGTGTATCTTTTCATCCCTCAAGTTTGGCCATTAGTGCATAATTATGTGGCAAAAGCGATGGAGGTAGAAATGGGTTATTTTATTTTCACTTCAAAATCATCTAATTTATCCTTACATGCAACCATTAATCTTGAAAGAAAATTTAAGTTACAGTTAAAAATACGCATACGTCTATAGTATAAAATACGTCAAAGAAAACCCCTGAGAGTTACAAAGGAAACGACAACGTGACCTTAGTATAAAAGTTTTTAACCACCAATAATACGGTTACTACTAATAATACTTACAATAATAATACAGTTTTATTACTGTATTATGACATCAAATGTCTAGAAATGTAGTCATAAATGGACATGACTAACGTGTAGACGGGACACGGTGACCCAAGAAGCAGCGAATAGATTCACAATGGAGTTGATGACACGATTTCCTTAATCGTTTACATGTAATATTTATTGTGGTAGTGGCGGTGTTCATTTGATTTTAATTGTATTTTTTCCACAATTACTTTACATGAAAACTATATCATTTAAAACAAACAACAGCTAGAGTCAAACAACTTAATTTGCATGTCAGTTGCATAGTAGGCACATTGACCTAAACCCCTGCAAATGGTTTTACAAAGGAAGTGACTTCGTGACCTCACTATCAATAACTACACTAACTCCCATTATTATTATTGTTAATACAGCTTCATAATAGAGTGATTATGACTTTATAGGTCTAAAAGCCTACAGTCATAAATTGACACGAATAAAGTGTAGACGGGGCACGTTGACCCAAGAGCCAGCGAATTGATTCACAATGGACTTGATGAAGTGATTTGCTTCATCGTTCACATGTAACGTTTATATCGCTGGACAGTAAACGTGTTTGATCTCAATCACGATATATTGCAAAATTTTAGAAATGTAGTAAGCCGTTGTAGACGGGGCAAGTTGACCCATGCCCCAACAAATTGAATTACAAAGGAAGTGAAGACGTGTTATTCATAACTCTTGACCCTTCGCGCCTAACAGCTGCTAATGTCTTCATCACTTGGAAAGGTCCTAGGACTTTATAGGTTATTCTAAATTTAACGATAATTTAGCAAATGTACGCTAATGAATTAATTTAAATTTTACGAGTAATTACTCAATAAAATTTTATAATGGCAGACAGCAACGACGTTAAGTTACCTCCGTAGTGCAACTTATTCTATATATAGTTGTATTATTTCTAAATTCAGTTGAGACCGTAATTTTTATGAATGAATTAAACTTGATTGAAATTGAATATCCGGGGCAAAGGTTAGCGTTATTCAATTAAATGAAACAACGTTGTAACATAAAATTGCTGATACATGCGAATGAGTGCAAATTTCAAGATTGTTGGAAGGTGTTCGGCCCGACGGGACAGGACGAACCGGCTTAGCGTCATCGAACGAGCGCGCATTACGTCCGATTGTAGGGCGAAGCGCGCCCTAATTGCCGGCATTGTGTCGGCATGCAGATGTGAATGGGCTTTGATTTGGGCCCGGGGCGCGGGGGCCGGGGCCAGGGGACAAATCGCTCGTTACGGCTGCAGGTAAACTTTCATTGAGCGTCGGAAGGCGTCGGACGTGAGAGGCGGCCGACAAAATGGCCTCGTTATTCGCCGCCGAATCACTCCCTCATTGTGTTCGGGGAAACGGTAGACGCGGTCGCCGAATCACGGAAAAGACTTTAATGAGGCGTGAGAACGTCCCAAATGAACGATTGTATGCTCCTCGGTTTAATGAACGATTGATATTAAAGTGGCCTTGATTAATACGCGCGCTGCGTCTGCGTTCCGGAAGGAATTGCTGTCAACAATGTTGACGTAAATTCCGATGTTGCGTACAAATTGACTTTTCACGAACGTATAGATCTACTGTGGAATGTATTCATTGACATGATTGAGGCATTTTAAATTAAGACACGATAACAAATGAAATATCAATTTTAATTTTAATTACCGCAATTTTTAAATTAGATTATTTGTAATTGCTATTATTAAAGTTGCATACAAACATGTCACAGATAAGTTTGTATCGTTTAAAAAAACCAAGTGCGGCATGTCTTTAAATGAATTTATTAAAATATTACTACCAAATAGTTTTATGGTGATAGCTAGAAAGGTTTTGCTAAAGAAAAAGAACATTTTTGCAAAAAAATATGAGTAACTTTTGCACATGTCTTTGAGTTCACTTGAATCTTAAAAAGTTGTGGGTAGTAGTAAACATTATCCAAAAGCTTTCAATGTAGATTCCTAGGAGTCGCTTTTAATTTACAAGTTTTAATCAGAATTCCAAATGAAGTGGTGTATTTACTAGTTAGGTAAATAAGACTAACAAATATATTTATATGAAATCAATGCCGGCACGCGATATGTTTAGTGCATTAAGTAAAAAAGATTTACAGGAAGAGTATTGTAATTGTGAACGGAGTTTACCTTACAATGTCTTCGTTAGTCCATTTTAGAAATATTTGGCAGTTAATCGAGCCACCTGTTGGCTGCAGGGAGAAAAACTGCGGGGAGTTTGGCAAGATACATGGCTACCCACCCCACCGCGCCAATTAAAAGCTGACTGCTGGCGATTTCCGCTATTCTATTCGAGACTAGTGTTGTTATCCCAACATACATTTCATAATACTGGGTGATATATATTTTTTCATTATTTGACACATTATTTTATTCTTCTTTTCATATATTAAAAATGTCAAAGCATTCAATAAATTAATTTAATTAAAAATTTTAAAAACCATAGTTTTGCCTAACCATTTCTGCCATAACCAATTTTACTACTAGTTCGTATTGCCGTGCTCACAAACTTAATCTTCAAACCTTCAAGTAAGATATATGTATTTTTTATTGTGAAAGAGTAAGAAATGGGCATGCAGGCCAACTGATGTTAAGTGGTCACTGCAGCCCATGGACAACCACGTTCAATCTCAACTTGAACACAAGTTCTATTTAAGGATGGACGCGGATACATTCCTACTCTTGAGGACTAAGATGGTCGCCTCCAATAATGTGTGTCCGGCAACCACACCTCTCCAACCGAAACACAATACATGAAAAGCATGTTGCTTTACGGCGGGTTATGAGGGTAGCGATGGTGCCGACCCTGTCGAGCTCTAACGACTCTACCACCTTTAAAATAAAGTACCTTTAAAGTCAATATACTATTCATGGTGTTTGTGAAACTATGTTACAAAATTATTTACTCTAAATTACTTTGAGTATCATAATGTACTTATTATAACTAAAGCAGTTAGCTTTAAAACTCAATCTCTTTAAATAACACTTACTCTTTAGACTCATAGGAACTTGTCACTAATCCGTACCTTCCTTCAGTTATCCGTATTTGAGCAGAACTTCAAGCTTACTCAAAGTTTTTCCCAGCAATGGGGTAAGATAACTGTTTGCTAAAAAATAATTAAGTAAAACCTTTAATTACGTATTTGAATAGTACCTATAGAAAGATATAGACCTATTTTGAAACAAAATATATTTGAGTTAGATTAATAAAAATATTACGTTTTAATTACAATAATGAAAATCTTAAAAGTAATTATAATAAAAGCCTAAACTAAAAGTAAAAGGAGTTCGTACCTATGCGGCGTGGCGTCTACAACGCAAGCCACATTCCCGCGTTGAATAGCAATCGCACTTCTCTGCGCGTGATTTGAACTACCCCTCTAGACACTGACGGCGTTGATCAGACGTGGGCCTAATTGTTTGAAAAAATATATTTAATTAATTGTTTATTTTTATAATTTCATCTCCATATATTAAAGTAGTATGAATATGGCTTTTTTATTTAACATTAACTAAAACTTGAATATCTAAATTAGGTCGTTATTACGCTAGAGGTATAAAATTGACTACATAATGAACAATTTGCTTTTCATACGCACTTTCCGATCCCGGGGCTGCTGGAAGAGATTTCATTTTGAAATAAACCGTCCTCTGTATTACATATTTCTATTATATACGCGTATATTTGTTATATCGTGTACAAAAACTTATAAATAAACAAATAAATAGACTATCTTTTTATCTATATCATACTCACTCTCTAGTTATTCCTCAAAAATATAATCAGAGGGAAAAATTGAAACGGCAGACGGTGTGCGTAAGTAAATGTTATTTCTTCCTACTGTAATTTGTACGTGCATGGTGTTCAGGACAGGTGGCGTCGCCCCGGGCATAACGGACGGTTACATACACCATATGCACTTCGCCTCGGAATTAATTCTAATTAACGTGAAGTATTAAACAAACAATGACATTCGCTATCCGACACACATAAATTACTCAAATTAAATAACAAATAATAGCCAAGTGTAGTTGAGTCGGTATTTTTATAAGCGGTTGATCTAAAAGGATGTGCATAAATAAGTAAAACTTCCTCTTTCTGTTAATTTTAATTAAACAAAAATGCTTGCTAGCTTTTGAGTGATTCATTATAAAAAGTGCAAAGAGCTTTCCTTCAAAGCTGTCAATGCAACGGCAGTTCCTTTAGTTGTAATGCCCATAATTAGGCAAGTGTCTCCATTCCATCACCTGGCTCATCCGCCTTATAGCTAGGGTCACATATCTATATAAATAAAACCCTAGAATTGTTTCTTAGACGTTTCATCGTTATTAAAACTAACATAAAGTCTTCTTCTTTGCACAGTAAAAACCAGTCGCCTGTTGTCGTCTATACGCTTAGATCTTTCTAATCATGCATTGGATTTTAATGCGATTTTTATCAATAGATAGTGATTTAAAAGGAAGGTTTATACGTATAATACTAGCAAATTATTACAGAGAAACGTCGAGAATTTTAATAATTTGTAATGTTGGTAATATCCGAAGAAAGCGTGAGTCGCTAGTTTAATACATGGTTAAATAGTTTAACATAATTTCTAAAATTTTAAGAAACTACAATTTTTATGAACACTACGTATTCAGCGATGTGTGTTTTCTTGACGTGAAGAAATGGGACAACCAGTGTGGTGTTTATATATATATAATACAAGAACATAGAAAAAGTCGCGGGTATCAATTTGTAGAAAATGAATATGTACCCTTACTTTGTCACTTCTTTCCATTTATATGAACATAACTAATAAACAGATTTTTTGAGAAATGTGAATTCATGATTGTCATGTACATATATAAAATTAAAATACAAACTATTACAGTTGGTTGGAGAGGTGCGGCAGCCGGTAACATTTTTGAAAAGAGGCGACCATCTTAGTCCTCAGGCGTAGCAACGTATCTATGTGCGTTCAAGCTCAAGTAAGATTTCGGTCGTGTTTGTGGTTGTACGTGGATGTCTATGAGGTTCGATACTTAACATCAGGTGGTTTGCGTGCTCGTTCGCTACTCTTCTCACATAAAAAAATTATGTCTTGAAATGACCATTTATGTGAGATTAAATATTATCTATATGTTACACCTAAACAAAAAAAGTAATGAAAATCAAACAAAAATATCAATAAATTTCGAAATAGGTCTCTATCATTCCAAGGGTGCAATATTTAAATTCAATTCAAAATATTTGATGATGGTAAAAAATTACATAAAATTTGTTATTCAACATTCAAATGTATTACGTAATTCGCAAATACGCGCATTACGAAAATATTTATGTGCGCAATTAAAATAAATTTATTGCACACTTCTCATTAAATATTATTCATAATTATTTTTTATCAGCCCAGCCTAAGAAATATAATTATGTGTCTTGATTGGAAAATAAAAAAATCTATACGACCTTTATTTTTGTATCGTGTTTTTTTTCCGACAGTGCGTGTACAAACATTACTTTCGTGATTTTTATCGACTTCATAAAAAGAGATGATTATCGATTCAGTTATATTTTATGTTTATTACCGATTAACTCTATTTGTTAAACTCATTTATTCATTTATTTATTAAAATAATATCGCCCATTTGCGACGTCAGTATCGCATCTCAAAAAAACTCGATTTTATAGGAGACGATTTTAAAACTTTTATTCGATTCTAAATATAGCACAGATAACGTATACTGTTAGGTTATGTATGTGTCAACTAATATAGCAACAATTCATGTAAAGGTATTATAAGTTTTCATAGAATCTAAACGTTATAATCACGTTTAAAAATGGAAAAATGTATATCTCACGTTTAAAAATGGAAACGTCACACTATTGTCGTAAATGGGACATATATCCGTTTTTTTTATTTCATAGAGTGTAATATTCTGTTTTGACCGTTTGTTACATGTAATTTACTAGTAACTTGTGTCATATAAGACATTTATTTATGAAAAAAATATGCAAACTGATAAATGTTTGTATTACAGTGAAAATATTAAATTTGTAAGGTAGTATAATTTAGACGGTTCGAGCGGGGAGGTACCAGCGCCACACTCATTTCCAACGTGATGCTTACTTGCGTTTCGGTAGAAAGGTATAGTTAACAATTTACTAAGAAATGAGATGACCAACTTAGTCCTCAGAGGTAGCAACATATCTATGATCAACTGCAAGTGGGTCACTTGTTCCTAATCGACTTAGTTATAGACGTTCAGCTGATGCAAATAGGCAGATGATACACATGGACTTCTGTGACCACTTATCATGAGATGGACTGCATACTTGGTTACTACTTATAAATGAAAATAAAAACGCCAACAAATCAAACAATTTCACATTTAAATGCAGCTGGTGACAAGAAAGCTACTACATATTTCTACCATGGAGCGATGGTATCCAGTTAAATTATAGTTGTATAAGACAATAAAATCATTAAAATGCCTCTTTTATATTACAAGGAACAAAATTATTGTGTACAAAATAAAAGTTTCTCATTATAAAATGAAACATTATAATTAGACGCACTTACCGGAAACTACTAATTATAATTTAAATAACAATATACGTTTTACTTCTTAATTAGAAATAATTAACACGTGTAAAAAAAACTTCGCCGAATAAGTGATTATGATTTGATATACGGTAAAATTGAAATCACTAGTTTTATGTATATAAAAGTCAAACATTTTGCCTCTTTCTAACTCACATTTCTACCTCAAATTTTATATACAGGGGGTCTGTATCGCTTGTCCCGTTATAGACTACACTATGTTATAAACTAAGTAAAAATGTTATAGTTGAAATAACTATTATGTATTTTTGTTCAAATTACGTGTAATTAATATTCTAAATTGCATCAGTCCATGTCAGGGCGGGCCGCCATTATTTCAAAAACAAATCAGTTTTCTTATGACATTTGTTATATCTGTGGTCTCTTCCCAAGTATGACGAAGTGTCAACTGTCAAGTATTTGGTTACTCTTATTCAGATAAGTTTTATTGTGTTTCAAACAATGACAGAACACATAATACTTTTTGTTCATTTCGTTTGCGTGTATCATGTTCGGTGGCATCTTTTTGTAATTTGGTAAGTTTTTGTGGTCTTTTTTCATTTTTTGTACTGTTTTGTGTGGGACGATGCTATACTTATGAGATAGAGGTATTTTTTATTTATCTATTATATTTTTATGTATTTTAAAGGTGACTGACAGACTCTGAGATAAACGCACGGTCGAAATAACTAAAGATGGGATGCTGAAATTCTTCAGATATGTTCTTTATAACTAATATAAGGTTAGTGAGAACTCAGAAATTTGGAAATTCTACCCCTAACAGCAGTTGAATTATACGAAATTTCGTAATATCTACATCTGGGCGAGCAGAGCCGCGTGCAAAAGCTAGTACTATATATTTATACGTATTATTTGAAACATTTTTACTGACACTAGGTTTAATTATATTTACACTGAAAGAAGAGGTTTCTGTCTTGGTTTCTTATTATGTATATTTGACATTTGTTCGGAGGATTGGTGTGGTTGCCGGCGCATTTACATTATGAATCAATATCTTAAACTCAGGAGCAACAATGCATCTGTGAATGACTTCAGGCAAGACTCCTGTTCTAAGTGAAGTTGGTTACACATGTTCACTGACAGCAGTGACCTCTTACCTTCAAGTAATTGCTTGTATATTGCAATAAAAAAAATACAGACACTATTATTAAAAATATTTTAGATTAATATTAGGTATATATTTACCATTAAGCTATTTACAAGGCACGCTTTGAAACTAATTATAATAAAAGCTTAACCTAAACAATCTACAGGGAGTCCGTGCCCATGCGGCATTATGGTAAAGACGCTGATTGCTTTCCCGCGCTGAATAGCAACAATAATCTCTGCGCGAGATATGACAAACTAATTATAATAACGGCATAATAAACTATATACAGGGAATCCGTGCCCATGTGGCATGGTACTATGAAAGTTAACCGTATTCCTGCACTGAATAGCAATTGCAATATTGTACATGAGATATTTCGAAGATTCAAAGATTATTATTGAACATAACAACATTAATGCACATATAAAAATTGTTCGTAAACAACTGCTATAGTTATGCTCCAAAGCGGTTAAAAACTGTGACGTAGCCATTCACGCCTACCACTGGACAATGAGTAAGTATGTCCAGCTTATTGAACTATTACAATTTTCTTTACACTTATAATAAATATATACTTACAAATACTTTTAGATTACAAAATTATATAAATTATATACCAGTCCTCTGGTCACTAACAGCATGGATGAGACGTAGCATATATTTACACTTAACAGGCAAAAAGTGTCTATGCAAAACATTAAAGCAACGAAAGCGAAAAAAGCAGCTTAATCCGAAGACACGGACGCGTGATTCCAATATTTCATCTCAAAGGCGCGTTCACACTGCGGTGTTCCTCACGCTCCTCCTGCAATTACGCGCTTGTGTCATATTTACAGCGCAGGTAATTGCCATTCAATTACGGGTCCGGCCCGCTGCGAGCGAGCTCTCCCGCTCGCTTGCAGCTAGGGTTGCCAACGGTAAGCTTCTTGTTTGTTCAAAATAAAAATATCAAGTATATTTCGTTACGGCCTGTTATTTTTCTCTTCATTTTTACATGAAACATATTTGTATCTTCATGTTTTTATATAATCAATGAAACTTGTTCCTATCTTTTTATTTTTGTTACAATTAGTGAAGTATATGTAAAAAATGTATACGCCGTAAGCAAGATTAACTTATATGACACGACGGCAAACGTAATGTTACTAAGTTATATAGTCTTATCCGCAATCTATTTGTCTTAATATTTACAATGATGAAAATCTTAAAATTAATTACAATAAAAACCTAACCTAAACCATCTAAACGGAGTCCGTGCCCATGCGGCATGGTTCCAAGCACACTAGCTGCATTCCAGCGCTGGATAGCAATCGCAATTCTGTGCGCGAGATATGAACCAGCCCTCTTGTCACCGGCAGCGTCGATCAAACGTGGTACTATTTGTTTGAAAAAGTTTTTGGCGCGCGGACGCCACGGGCCAAAGGTTTCAAAGCCAAGCGGAACAAATACGTAATCAGTGCTTAGTGAGACATATTTACGCCGCTTGGCTTCTTCTGGAGCCTCCGCCCCAGCTCCAGCCCTCGACTACGTTTCGCCAAGGCGAGAAGGGGCCAACGTATCGACGCATATAATAATATTAAATACATACTTATATTTTTTAATATGATCTTGCTGTTTTTTTCAAATAATTTATTTTCATATTTAGATTACTTTAAATTTTTAATATTCTTGAAATGGGTGCTATTTTCTACAATGCTGTATTACGCATAATAATTTCTACGTGTACATATACGTAGACTTACGCCTAGACCCAGAACAAAAAATCCATTTGTCCATGACTGTCAACCGTAGCAAAAATATCTCAAAACGTCCATAAAAAGACAAATACTTAGCGCAAATACATCTTCTTTACAAAAAACGCTTTTTGTTGTCACAATATTTATTTAAGCGGAACGGAAAATAAGCAACGTTGAGGGAATATTGTTGCATAGAAACATTTCCCTGTCGCTGCAATGTCTTTTATAAACTTCGGTCTCTGTTTACGGTGGGTTTAAATAGATTTTTCATGTCAGATCTGCCCCGGTTGCAGTTGGGATTTTACTATCGAGAACCGAGGTTTATTGACAGTGAAAGAAATAAATAAAATATAAAGGTGGTAGAACCTTATAGAACATTTCTAACGTAAAGTAGTAAATTAATATTCTCGAGTTATCGCAGCAATATCGATTTATTCATCATCATTTTCTGATCAAGAATCTTCTCACAGACAGAGAAACATTTCTCTTGGGTACGAGTGCCAATATATCGGCAATTAAAAATTGTTAATCATAAGTGCCCTTTATATAGTAAAATATATAAATAAATTTCGCGATGATATTAGTTTAAAATCACAGAAAAAATACTCCACACGCTAACCAAGTGGTGGTCGCGAAATTAGTAGCCTACATACACTTGAGAACTTTAAAAAAAAACTCAGGCGAACAGATGTCCTCTCGTGTTTGTTTTTACCAACAAAGTAAGTGATATATTTCTAATTTGCATACAATTACAAAAAATCATATATGCATATCATGGATTCTAGGGTGGCAAACAGAGTATTATTTGAAGCAAAACTGTTCCAGGGTGGCAACCTTGCACTAAATCAAAATATATTCTGTTTGAATCAAAATTCGTCCTGATTGGCAAACTTACTTCAAATAAACAATTAGTCTGAAGCAAAGTCATTCCAGGATGGAAAACTTGATCTAAATAAACATTTTGTTTTAAGCAATATTGTTCCAGGGTGGCAAATTTGCTCTAAACAAAAACATCCGGATACACATTATTGAAGGTGACCAGATTAGTCCTCAAGAGTAGGAACGCATCCACGTCCATCCTTAAATAGAACTTCTATTTGAAATTGGACGTGGCCTGCAGGCCCGTTTCTTACTCTTTCGCAATAAAAAAACATCTTCTGCTCAAATTTTGTCATTGTCATCTGTGACAACTTACCAATGGCATCAACTTCATCATCTATATCCGTAAAATCATGTTTGCTCTTCAGCATATCCTCTTCGTTGTCGGGATACGGTTTCAATCTGGAATTGCTGGTAATTTCTATGTTTCTCGTAAAGTCTGTACTCTCAGAAGAATTGTTATCAGTAGAAGTATTAGGTTTGAAAGGTACGAGTTCTGCCATGTCAGTTGATTCTTCAACGCCGTCATCTTCACCAGACTCCTGAAGCAATACAGAAATTGTATACCTTACATTCAGTTTTTCTTTTCTGTGAGAACAATAGAAAACAGGCATGCAAACCACCTGATGTTAAGTAGTCGTAGCCCATAGACATCCACGTACGACCACAAACATGAACAAAATCCTATCTGAGCTCAAAAGT